>JAAGAY010134483.1:0-32560 GCA_011801015.1 Ardeotis arabs
AGCATTCTTTTGGGAGGCGGTGGCTGATCCTACAATTAAGGATTAGAGTAATCCAATTTTCATAGAAAAACTTGACAAAAGTCAAGTTTCATAAGTCCTCTTTCATAAGAGGAAGAGCTAGTATAATGTACCTTGTATCTGTAAAGATAAATCTCTACTGTTTTAATGGGACAATTATTTCAAAATAGAACTTGTTGCAAAAATCCTGGATGTTTTTGAGAAATTAATTCTCCCTGAATACAGGAGGCAAATAAATTTCCATTTGCCTAATTTGAAGGCTAGCACAAACTGTCCACCCATCCATTCTTTAGTCCGTGTATAATGATGGAGCCTCTGTTATGCCAGTGGGCTTCACTACATTAGGGGTCAGTCTCAAGTTATCTTAAAGGAGTTGCATGAACTTTGGCTACAGTTTCTTTTTAGTGTTGTTGTTAATTACATAGACAAAGTATAAGAGCAAATTTTACTACTACATTAGATTGCATTTTTAAACCTAATGGAGGTAAAGTCACAGTTACAACGCATTGTAAATGCATTCAGTAATTATGGTCTGCAGAAGCAATTTGCAGAAACGCTGTTCAGCTTTCAATTTGAAAAATTTAGCAAAGGTTTGTCTAAAAGGTATTGAGAGAGACTGAGGAAAATGACTGCTATTGGAGTGTCTCATTTGGGTTTATATCTTGGTTTTAGTTTCTGGGAGAGGGAATGGGCATGTTCCCTTGTTGGTGTTTGCATCAAATCACATTCATCCTTTCAGGATTCAGGTATTTCTCAACAGTTTTTGCCTACAGATGTGGTTAATAGGCTCTTTCTGTGTGGTGGAAGTTACAGTAAAATTTGTGCTTTTTTAGAAGGCTTCCTAAAGACTCTCCTCAACTAGAAATCCTTTCTGTGTACTAGGAAGAGACATGAAAAGATGCAAATGATTATTTAAAAGCAGACAATAGAAAGGGAGCGGATATACCTTTCTCATCTATATTATGCCATTGGGGTTTTTTTTGTTGTTTGGGTTTTTTTTTTTAATAATGTCTGTCCTTTTGTTTAGCTATCTGTGTGTTTTTAAGAGAGAGACAGCCTTTTTATTTTGCCAGCACACACTGGTTTGGCATTGCTGTGATCTTGCTTCAGAACTGTGGATTCTAGGATAATAGCAGCAACAAATAATAATGATGATGTTGAGACTAGGTCCAGATGTTTACCCTGAGGTTAAAATCATATCAGCAATGCAACCGGACATGATTTGTTTTGTCGTCTTCCTCCTAAAGCAACGACATACTATGACAAGTCAGGACGGTGAGCAAAGGATGTTCCTGGCTACTTTCTTAACCCATTCAGCAACCCTTTTGCTCATCCCTATAGTTTCATCTTACAAACTGGGATGACACAAAAAGAACTTTGGAAATCCTTTACTTCACAAAGTGTTTCATGAATCTGAAATGAAAGCCTTTTCCAGTAAGTCTTCATATCTTATTTCATGAGATGTAGCAGGTTAATTTTTTTTTTTTTTTTCCTTAACTGCATTTGAGGTATTGTTAGCATATTTTAGGAAGCCTGTACCAGTGTTCTGTAGCTGACTTTATATAGAAATTTTTGGGCTTTAGAAGAAGAAAAAAAAATCTCCCTAAACCGTCATTACCCATTTACAAAACATGACTGGATTGAAATGTTTGTCCAGAGAGAATATGATTGGCAGTAGCAAGAGGCTTAATTACTTTTTCTGCAATTGACTGGTTGTTTCCATTTTGCAAAGAAAATGCCATTCCTCTTTGCATAAACCATCAGGAGAGGAGAATGCAATAGTAATGTTGCTTTCCTCCTCCACCACTCCCACTGCCCCTGGAAAGTTGGTGCCACACACAAATTCACCTCCTTCCCACTTGCATGAAGATCTCACTCCTTAAAGGTGCTGATGCCCTCCTGAATGGTGGAGAGTGGTAGCAATGTCCACATGACATCATAAGGACTGCTGACACGATACAATTCTTAAAGAGGCACTTGATGTTATCTTCTGCAGTATAAGTCTAAGATGCATGAAGGATGAAATCCTTTCTCACTAACTATAGCAATAGCATTTTTTTTCTTGTGTTTCTGTTCTGTAGGCTGTAGGTTATGAGAGTGAAAACAAGTGAGATGCATAAAGGAGCACCTATCTGTCAGAACAGTGTCTTCCCTACCAAAATATCCTTGGTTTACTCTCATATGTAAATGACAGATTTAATTATAATTTACTCTTAAAATGTGGAGGGAGGGAAAAAAAAAAGGGGGCGGGGGGAAGGTAGATGCAAACACCTGCTGAAAAAAAGCAGTTTCAAAACTGCTTTCATTTTTCTGTGAATAAAAATGGCTTTTTCTTCTTTTGCCCATTATGTCTTGTCATTAAATACTTAGAATTACCTGAAATGTGTTTAAGCAGACAAGAAACAACCACTTCTGCCATGTGTTGAGAAATTCAGGTACTGTAATTTGGTACACAGGAAGCACATCAGACACTATGTGTCTTGAAGTCAAGACTACTTAAAAACTGGAAATCCATATGTATCATGCTTTGTTTTTCTGAGTTACACTTTGTCTTGCATTAGCAAAATTGATTCTGAATCAGGAAACACTTAAAAGCATGTTTTTCCTTTTCATTAAGGGGAAGAAAAAAAAATCATTGATATATCATTCATTCTGTACAATATTGGCTATAGAACTTCCCAGAATTACTCCTGTATAGAGTGAAATAACTTAGGCTTGCAAAAACATAACTTCCCATCTAGGTTTAAAGAAAATCACAAACCCCTCACCTCTTGGAAAGTTATGGATATTTTATGGTCACCAGTGTAATTGTAGAAGGTGCTTACCATCATGTTTTTTAGAGTTGGGCTGTTTCAGTCCATTCCTTTTTACTGCATTATTAAAGTCTTTGGATATAAATTGCATTAAAACATAAAGCCTAATTTGACAGTGTTTCTTTAAATGAATAATATATCAAAATTCTTTAGTAGTGTTCAAAAACAGTATAAAAATGATAGGATTTGGGTTTTAAGGAAGAGAACTTTAAAAAAAAAAAAGAAAGAAAGAAATTAAGCTTAGACATCATGTGTTAGTATGTTCTCCAGCATGAGGAACACTGGGTTACTCGTGCAAATCGCATGTATCTGTATCTGGGAATGACAATGAGTTAAGCTAGTTTAACCATCTAAGCAGCCTTGGAGCCAAGTGGATCAAGAGCAAAACTGACGAAAAGTTCACTGAGTTTTTAAAACTACTTCATCTTGAATAACCTGTAGTATTGCTATTTTAAGAGGTTTCTCTAGAAAGTTAATGATACCGAGTTTCCAATTGGTTTTTAAGAGAATACAGTTCAGTTATTGACTCCAGGACTTAGCTCAGGGAGGGAACTCACTGTGTTTTTGGGGAGCTTTAGCATTAATGCAGACTAGGCACCATTGCTTGAAGTGCTGTGGCCAGCAGCTGGTTGGAGATCATCAATTTGGGGTTTAAGATCCTGTGCATCCACCTTTTGGAAGAATTCAGGGGCAGTTGTTCAACCTTTCCTTAAGAAACATCGCCCTGGATTCTTGTTCTGGGTTAATGTGTTCCCTATAGGAAGAAGGGAAAAGGCATCAGAGTAGAATAGACAAGTGGGTTTCAGGTTGTGTTTCACACTTTGCTTGCATGAACGGTAGTGGGAGCCTTTGCAGTGCTGGGTGTAGATCACAGCATCATCAGAGCTGTCCTGGCTTGTGCTCGGGCTCGAGCAGGCTGTTCTTGCCTGGAGGCTGCAGGGTTGCTGCAGCAGCTATGGGTTGTGGCCGGCAGCTGACCTGCATCCCTCAAATGGCCATATGCCTCTCCCCCTTGCAAAACCCAGTGTCCCACTGGGGCCATGAAGCTTGCGTGGCACAGGGTTATTTCATTAGCTCTATATCCCATGCAGGAACGCCTTCCCCAAGGCTAAATTCTGTCTGCCCTTCTGTTCCTGGGCAGGAACACATACAGGGATAGCAGTCAACACAGGGCAAAACACCTTATTAGACAGTGCAGTACTCCAAACTAGGGGAAGACAAGTGCCAGTATGAGAAATGTAAACTGTGCTTTTCTGTTTAATCTGCCCAGGCTCATATAGTGAGCAAAGATCATTACGGCTTGAGTAAATTTACAGCACAATTGTTGTTTGATGATGAATAGAGATGTTATTTTAAATACATGGAAATAATTCCCTATATATATTCTCTCTATGGTTTTGGTATTTTAAAATACCTCAATGAATCCTAAATGTCTTGTTTCTGAGACCATTTCACAGCCACTCGTGACAATCTGAACGTTACCTCTGACACACTGAAACCTACTGGTTTATCTGTTTCTAAGAAAATAGTGTGTGTTTGATATTTAGGAGCAAAACTCACCATTCTCTCTTGCTCCCTGTCACCTTAGTGTTTGATTAATGCAGTAGAAACTTGACCTTTCAGCCCTGGTATGGCCTTCTTAAAGAGGTTCGCAATTAATGTGCTGCTTCAGAAGAGGGCTTTATTATTATTACTGCACATAAACTAAGGGTGGAATCCTGCTGAAATTCTTGAAGCATGTTCACCAAAGTTATAAAGAACCACACAAGCAACGTGCCCCAGCTCGGGTATGAAGGAAATTGCCGGTAAAATATTTTTAAGCAGCATCCCTGTGATCTAGGCTGACTTCCATAGCTACAAAATCCTTCATTTTGTTTTTACTGGTTTTGTAACTAAACAACTTGACTTTTCTGGCTCATGTGGCTGTTGCACATCTCAGCCATGTTTCTGCCTCTTTTGGTTCACTCTTGGAAATCTATACTTCCTGCAGTTCCTTCCAAGAGAAAATTGGTGTGATAAAGGCGTGACCCCCTTGGCTTATCTTCAGCTCCTTTTGCTTAACCATGTATTTACTATTGTCAGAAGAAATGAAAAGTATCCAAATAGAGGGTATGTGGGGGTGATCTCCAGATTATTTTTAAGCCACACCACAACATCTACCACCCTGGAGCTGAAGGCCCATATGTCACCAATTCTCTTTTTTTCACAGCCGGCCACATGCAACAGGCAGGTTTGTAAGCAGGCTTTTGTTGTAACTGACTTGGTTCCCTGGTGCGGAAGGTGTGTCAGAAAAACATATCAAAAGGTTATCAAAGCGCATGACAAGGCTAGTTCATTTGGACACCAGTGGCTAGCCCTGAGAAGGAAGTTGTGGGGTAAGCAGAGGTGGCTGTTGAGCTACGATAGGAGCCTCTCTACTCAGTGACCCTCTTACTGCCGTGGTCAACACAGCCCTTGAAGGTGATGTCTGAAAGCTGGATCTTTGCAGACAGACTGCAAACTAGACTGAAGGTGGCAGAAATATTTCGAAATCTATTTAACAAAATAGTTTTTATTTATTTTATTTAAAAACAATAACATTCCATCTTTAATTATATTTTTTTTTTATTTTGGAAAAAGTAGACTTTGGAAAAAGTTCTAGTAACTGAAACATAATAACATTTAATTGCAGATGAGGAAGACTCTTTCGTTTTGCCTTTTTCTTTTCCCCCCACTGCAATAATATAGGAAAAAAGAAACTCAGATTTACCTAAAATCACACACAAAAAATTGTTTAAGTATTTTTCACTTAAACCATCAAACCAAAAAATATCTTTGTTTATCTCTCGCTAACACCATGTTTCACATGGGGTACCTTTGCATAACCTTTGACTTTTATGTTTCAGTGTTCCCACTGAGAAGAAAAAGAACAGTTTGTTGTTTAGCAGATGGGGTGGTTTGGAGTCGGTTATGCTGGAAGAATATTTTGAAGGCGGATGAACTGTGCAGCTGGGAGAAGACTACTGAATGAAGACCTTGAGAACATGCTGACTTATCCCCTCTCCTTTGCTAAAGCTGTTCATTTGCCTTTATGTCAGAGGGATATTTCTTATAATGTTGAGAACAAACATGAAGTCAAGTTTAATTTTTTAAAAAATAGAGATACGTTTTAAAAAACTGCAAAGCTGCAGTTGTGTGGAGCAGGGGCGAAGAGGAGCTGAGGGGGTTGCAGCATTTGTCTCTCTCCTCCTTAGACTTCCTGTGTAACCCGTGGTAAATTGCTTGGTCTCAACACCTTAAGTGTCTGTTTGTTAAGATGGGGATAACATTCTCACGTGTTGTGGGAGGTAGGAAATGGAGTTTATTCATATCTGTGGACTGTTTTGAAACTCCTATGAATTAGGTGTTATAAAAATGCAAACTATTCTTTCTGTATAGCAATTTAAATATGAAAGCAGCATTAAAATTTAGCTCTCAGTCTTAACTTTTTTCTTTAAGAGGAGGAGCCTTCACTGCAGAGATCTTGTTTGTCCTTACTGAGGTGTTTGCACTGGAGCACCTCCAGCCCTGCAAAACATTTTCTCATGAGATTGACATTGATGACAGTTACCTGACTTTGGTGGGAAGGCGTATGGCTACAAACTCAGATGCTGCTTCACTTGCAGTAGAGACAGCCTAAATACATTGCAACTTCCTATAATTTTTCATGTGTTTCCTGCCTTCTGTTTTGCATTTCAAAAGTCAGCACATAAGTTTGGCAGAGAGTTTCCAACTGTTGTACAGACAAACAGGTTAAGGCTTCTAATGTTTAGTTTTACTTTTATTCTTCCAGCATAAAAAAAAAAAGATGATTGGTGGAGAAATACACTACCTGATAAAATTTTGTTGGGCGAGTTTATGATTTTATATTCACTTACAAAGTAATCTTGGGGTTATTCTGGCATAATGTAGAATTTAAAATCAAGCTTTACTCGGTCATCTGTGATTAGGTCCTTAGGACCAATAGAGTCCTGCTGCATAGTAGTGTTTTCACTTCATTTTGTCATTAAGAGAGACGAATGCCTTCCAATAAAGACAGGACTAGCTGTGAAAATGCATGATTGTAGCCCATTAGATAAAGCTCTGTCCCCAGAAAGAGGCCAGCAGGTCTCTTGTTGCTCTTGCCCTTCACAGAGGTGGGATGAATTGCGTGTACCTTAGATTCTTCCTTTTCTTTCTGTACCACGTCACCTCTTTTGTTCTGTCCCTTTGAATTTTGCAGTTTCTCAGGCACTTGTTACATTTCAAGAGAAAATGCACTGAGGGACCCAGTTTAGAATTTTTTTATCGACCATGAGTGAATACAGAAGGTTTGAACTGCTTGTGGTAGGGAAAAGTTTAGCCTGCAATCCTTCATCTGTTACCAATAGCTTGTTATTGCAAAGGTGCATATTTCTTTTTCTCTTACTGTGTTTCTGCTGCTCTACTTTGCACTTAATTGGGTGTTGTGAGCTTGTGTCAGGTGCATGCTGAGCTACTCACGGGATGGAAGTTCAGTGGCATGTAGTTTATGAATCCTAAATGGCTTTATGCAGTAGAAGTCCTGTGGTGTTCAGGTTGCCAAATATTGCAATGCCTGTAGTAACAAAATGTCTTGTAATGCAGTATGATTTTCATAATAGTTTTGGGCACTTTTAGATGCGTTAGCCTATAAGCATTTGGGCAGGAGGTTTCTTAATCTGGTGTATAAGACTTACCAAGACAGCTAAAATCTGAGTGGATCTTCTGTACATAGGTCTTTAGTCATTCTGCATGCCGAAATAGTGTGTGTGTGTGTGTGTGTTCATACAAATTGTGGGTGCAAACTGAGAAAGCAGTATCACAGACACTTTTGCACATAATCACTAGGTTTTTGTCTCCTAAAGTCAGCTGCTGAATCTCAAAAGTAGTTAGCACAAGGAACTTGACCCTCATAAGGTCTGTCACCAATCTACCACCCTCAAATAGAGTGGCATATGTGAAAATGTTAAAGCAGCAAGGTCAGGTTTGCTTTTAGGGTTGTGCATTGATGGAGACTCATTTACAGCTTGTCAAGAGTTTTGTGTGATCTGTAGTAGGCTTTGATTATGAGCTAAGCGCTGAATATGATACAAACAAAAATGCCATTATACAAACTTAGCCAGGTGTGCTTCATGCAAATTTCCACTGAAATCTGTTGCATTTTAAACTATATGGTAATTCACATTAATCTTAAAACACATAATTATAAAAATGCTGGAAATAAAAGATTTAAAAAAACCCCATAATTAGAAAAAAAAAATCACAGTAAAGCGGATATTAAAACTAAAGATGAGTTTCCTATAACTTATGGGCTATGATAAAGAGGAAATACTGTGTCCCATCTGAAATCAGCTGTTCCATTAAAAATACTAAAGCCTACTTCATACCATATGATAAAACGTCTCAAACTTCAAACTCGTTAGTTGTATGTCTGCTTGAAGCAAAACCACTTTTATCTACTGGAAAAACGAGGCAGATATTGTGGCGTGGGGGTAGATTTTTATGCTATCTTACATTGGGCAACTTGCGAATCCGGGAGGTTTGTTTTCCAAGTAATAAAATATTTTCCCAGCCAGTACTTTTTTATGGTCTTTTAAGGCCTGAGGGCCTTTGAATCTCACTAGCTCACGACAACTGAAGGAAGCATGAATGTTTTGAGGGAGGTAGATTTAGATTGGATATGAGGAAAAAATTTTTTACAATGCAAGTTGTAGAACACTGGAACAGGTTGCCCAGAGAGGTGGTGGAAGCCCTGTCCCTGGAAACATTCAAGGCCAGGCTGGATGAGGCTCTGAGCAACCTGATCTAGTCAGGTATGTCCCTGCTCCTTGCAGGGGGGTTGGACTAGATGACCTTTGAAGGTCCCTTCCAACTCTAACCATTCTATGATTCTATGTTTCACAGTCTATGTAAGCATTTGGCGCATCCTCAGTCTGCTTGGAAAAAGATGTTGTGAGGCGTTGCTTTTTGAGCAGCACACCTTCACTCGAGCTGAGCATTTGAAGAGTCAGTGACGGCAAGCTTTCTTTTTTTCTGAATCTCAGTCTGTCAAAGGAAATAGAAGTAGAAGAGTTCACTGTGGGAAGGAGATTTCCTGCTGATGTCACCTAACAATGCACTTTCTGATTTCTGTAGCTTCTACGGGAAGCAGCAACAGTAATGCTGGCAACTGAGGGAGTGGTAAAAGTACTTGCTCTTGAACATTAGCTCAAGTCAGTAAGATCTTAAAAATGCTATACCTCATGCTTCTCCACTGATTGTCCTTTTATCTTTTTAAAGGCATTCTAAAAATCCTATTTTCATTAAATGTCTTTAGCACACCAATTAATTCGGGCCCTAAATCACTTGCCAGTAGGAAAACTTGATCTCTAAATTTGCTAGACAGCAAAAGTACAGGATCCAATATAGAGCTTTCCCTTTTGTTTTATAAAAGCATGTACGTAGTTGTGCACATATGTGATCAGTGAGAGTTTTGACTTGATTCTATGCAAATTTAATTACTGATCCTTTTGGGTGTGATAGATTAATTTTGGTATAGCTCAAGTTTTTTGTATAGTCTTCATTCACAGGATATAGTGTTCTTGGCTACATGAGCAGGCAGTATAGGCTGTAATGGGATGAATAAGGACTTTCCATTATAGAATAGTTGTCAATTCTCTGTATAGGTACATCAAAGCAGAAAAGAAATCCATCTGGGTTAAGCCAACATGGTCACATATCAAACCCTGTGGTCCTCCTCTTTCTAGTGTTCGTTTACGTAATTATGTCAAAGCAAAAACTGACTTTTATTTGCAATCGATTTTAACATTAATTGTATATGAATGCAATCTTTTAATTATTTCTTTTGTGACTAGAGAGATTAGCTGGTAAGGCATAAATGAACAGTGATTAGAAAATTGAGCAAAATAGGGGATTTGCCAGTGGAAGGAAAATGTGGAAACAGGTATTTCTCTGGCTAAGTTTCACTTTTCTTTGGTTCATGAGGTTAATGACTATATACTACAGATTTGCTTTGGGTTACCAAAATTGCAGGCAAAAGACTCAAGGGTCAGAAAGGGAATCCTCTTCAAGCAAAACTGCTCTTTTATTTCAGTCAATGCCAGAGGAGACATCTTTGTTCAGTGAATGGAATATATTATCCTTTTCAAAAGGCCAGTTGAAAAAGATTCAATAGATAAGCTAATTTTAAATCAAAAGCTGTGTGATAATACATTAATCTCCCCTTGTCTGATATTATCCACCCAGGAAAAAGAAAACCACGCAGGCTTGGGCTGACCCAACATAAGGAATTTGACCTGCCTGCACAAATTGCAGGGAAAGAGAATGCCAGTATGTGCCTGAGGTCAAGATCGTCTGGGGAAGCTGTGAAGAAACCAGAGTCTTGAGCCACTGTAAGGTCTCACAAAGCAGTAACAAATGTATTTCAAACAAAACTGCAGTTAAAAGAAGTACCATGAGGGTGTATACTTTTATATTTCTAAAATCAGCCTTCCTCAGACAATGCTTTCCTTATTGATTGAAATAAATTTCTTCATGTCTGCTTTCTTTCCTCTGGTCCTCAGTAAGGAAAATTAAGCGTACCGTGTGAGATGTCCACAGCCCATCCATGTTGTATGGCTAGGAATCACTCTTGAAAGTGAGTTGATTATTGTTTCTCTCTTTTCAGGTAGTTCTTAGTGAAACACAGATTTTGAAAATTTACAGACCACAACATGGTCTGTCTGTCATCTCTGCACATAACCTGCTCTATGCATATCTCAAATACAACCAGAGCTCTGTACCTGTCAGTTGAACAAATTACACTGCATAAAGGCAGTTTGTCTCTCAAAACTGATCAACCCAATTGGCTTAAAAGTAAAGAAGCCAAATGAAAATAATGTGGGTCTGCTGGAGTTGCATCTGTGGTACACTGATGTGTCTCAGCGGCTTCACTTGAATCAACACCCCATAGAATTATCTCAGCTTCTTGAGAGTGCATTACTCTGGCTGATAGCCAAAGGGATCTGCAAGCTGCATTATTTTAAAACATACAATATTCCTTTCTACTTTCTTGCAAAATTAATTGGATTTTTCTCCTGAATTTGGGCAGATTACCCATATGATGAAAGAACTTGCATTTTTTTGATCTTGCCTTTCTAGCATCCTAACTGGGAGCTGGGAAGGGCAGCTGTGAAGATGAGGTTGCTATGAAGAGAGGATTAGAGCCATGGTTTAGAAAGTTGAGGCAGATAAATTATGGTATTCTACTTCTGACTGGTTTTGTTAAGCTACAACTTGTATGTTTCTCATTCCTTATCAGTTATTCCTAATGTGAAAATAGATGTACCAGGGACCCTTTCCTGGGAGGTGTGGCAGGTAAATAGGAAATCTCTTTTTAACTATCTCGTTCTATATTCTTTAAAAAATGTCAGCTATCTCTTGTTTTCTGCCTGTTTCTGATGAGTATCTCTGCAGCTCAAGCTCAGCCACGTTTATAAAGCAGAATAATAATTCCAAATGTAATGCAGGCATTACAAAACATGGTGTGTTTGGGACTCAGTAGCGTTACGCCTTAGATCTCTGATGCAGCTTTTCTCATAAGGCCCTGACTTGCTTTTGTATGGAAGATGAAACAGTGAAGCTTTTACAGAAACAGATCGCCTATGAAATGGAGTTTCCAGTAAACAGCATCTAAGAAAATTTTCAAGCATAAGCAGTGCTTAACACAATCAACTGAATTGTTTTAACTTCTGAAAATGTATTATCTCTTATTAATGCCTTAAGCTCACTGGATGTTATTTGTGCATTTATTTCATAGTATGAAAATAAGAAACGCTTTCTTCCAAAAACCAGTTGTTAGACTTTTTGCTCCTTGTCTCTATTTGAGCGATAATTAGTAATCATAATCAAATGTTTAACTGAGGCATATACCTAGCTCCTTCATGTAGGCTGCCAAGAACTAGGACAAAATCCTGTCCAAGGTGATCTATTTCTAAAGATATATAGCATGTAAAATGCGGTGCTAGTATATAGCATTAATCAGGATGTCACAGTTCTGAAATGAGCTCCTGTCAGGGAGCATATATTGGTGCTCTGGCCAATAACGGCCTTGCTAATTTACAACAGACTACCATGTCTGTAATAATAAAAAATCTCCTCCTTGTGCTCTTTTGATATTTTCGCATTGATGCATGTCATTTTTTGAACAGGATAAAACAGCTCTGTCATAAGATATTATGTCTCTGTTCTGTAAATGCAGAATATGCTATTATATAGAAGGAAAATGTTATACTGTGCTGTGTAGGCAAGATAATATAAACAGCTTTGTATTGTGTTTGTTCTTGGGTAATGGAATTCATTTATCCAGTCAACTCTTCCCCTTCTCTGTTTTGAAAGATGCTTTTTAGAGAAACATATGGAAGGTTTAGTTCATTTAAAAGTGATTTTCTGACTTCAAGAGAACGGGAGGTTTAGTCTCAAATCAGTAAATTGATCTATTGGTAAAATCACCATTTTGCAAATCACAACAGATTATAGTAATGACTTGTTGGAAGTGAATCTCTCTTGGAAAGAGTTATTTATTTGTATCCTTAAGCTACCTTATTCTCAGTTTAGACTTATCCGTTTTATGAGTGGAGCCTTTTTATTAGTGAAACAATTACAGGAAGCCATTTTAATGATCTGTTTCTGAAAGTATAATTCATTATGCCTAAGTAGAAGGTATTTAATATGGTTTATTCCTAGTAGGCTGTACTGCTTGTAATTTGAGTGCTAGCTTTTTGGGTCTTTTCTGTTTTTAAGAAACAGACTTTACTAGTTTGGAAAGTCAATAACCAGGTATTGCACAACATATGGAAATTCACATTTATATACTCATAGTGTGTATATTTGCAGTGTACAAGAAGAAAATTGCCATCCAAGTTGAACACTACAAGGTGTTTAGAAGAGGCTAAGATATAAACTATTAATATATCTCATCTATTTTTAAGAGAAATCAAAGGGTTATCCCTGAAAATTCTTGCCCAAAGAACTGTGTTGCTTTTGAAGGCTATTTCAGCACGGAGGGGAGCACAGTTAGGTGGGCCAGCATTACTCAGATGCCTTCCTGTGAAAATGCAGAGCAGCTCTGAAATTTGGGCATGTCCAAATACTTTGCTCTCAGCCTTCAGGTTAAAAAAGTCCCTGAAGTGCACCAGCCTGTTTATGCCAACTTCTGCTCTCACTTTAGGAGATCAAAAATACTCTTCTTAATACTGAAAAATCATAGCAAAGAGTATTTTCATGTTGAATACTCTTGAATTTTCACAGACGTACCTCACTACCTACATATAATGTTACCGTATATGTGAAGGCACAAAGGTGCCTCACTACCTATGTATAATGTTACAATATGTGCGAAGGTAATGGCACGGGATGGTCATAAGAAGTCATTACAGCTACTGGTGGAATCTCAGATTTCCTGATCTCGGTGACACACTTCATTATAACATTGCTCTTTGTTAAAGGCTTGGCAAATGTGCTACCCACTGGGATGTGGGTGTGAGCCTGGAGATTCAAAGGCTTTTCTTCACATCTTCCTTCCCTCCTTCTTTGTGGTCAAAATACAATTAGCAGTTCTTTAACCTGTTGGGGAAGTCTCTGGGGACTACTTCTAACCCCCCGCCACAAAGACATTTCTTGTGTCCCTTTCCCATGCAACTGATGAGCACAGTGCTGGAGGGATGAGTGTCCATGCTGAAGACAGTGCCCTCTGCAACATATCCTCGTGATGCACTCCACCTGTTTTGGAAAGCCTCAAAAATCTCTGCTGAGTATTTTGATCTGTCACTAGTATGGGACTCCCCAGGGAAACTGGATGAAGGGAAAATGAGGCCTTTCCTGCAAAAGGATGGAGACAGTAAGTGAAAAGATTCAAGGATTCGTAAGTAGTTTAAATAAATCACTGTCTGAAATACAGGGCCATTTTTCTGTCCGCCTACCTCTCTATGACGTTTCCCATCAGTATGGCACTATGTAGCTATTTGAAAGTCAAGAGAAATGTTAGGATGTCATCTAATAAGCCAATCTAAAGAAGTTAGAGTTTTCTAAAATTTTCCTTCTATTCAGAGCTCTTTAGAATAATGCTGAATAGCTTTGGGAAATTAGCCCTTTGAAATATCAAATAATCAATTTTTCTTGTGTACCAGATTGGGCATCTCCTGACCCGTATTTTGAATGATTACATTGAATCCTTGGCAACTGTCATTTTCTAGTCTACTGATGACTTCACCTTTAACTCCAAAAATGGATCAAAAAAAAAGATTGGCAGAATGAGAGAAATATTTTGGTGATAAAATAGATATCACCAGAATTTAGTTGGTTTGGTTTGGTTTGGTTTTTTAATAAAATAGAGAGGTAAGTATAGGAGAAGTACAAAGCATAAACACCTTCTCAGGAAGGAAAATACAGGATATATTTTTC
This sequence comes from Ardeotis arabs, assembly GCA_011801015.1. Taxonomy (NCBI): domain Eukaryota; kingdom Metazoa; phylum Chordata; class Aves; order Otidiformes; family Otididae; genus Ardeotis; species Ardeotis arabs. The sequence goes on from JAAGAY010134483.1 coordinate 14,289, forward strand.
TAATCAGAAAGGGAAAGCATAACAAAAAGTAAGGGTGAAGAGCTAAAGGAATGTAAATTCAATAGATTTAATGATGATGATGTGTTAATTCAGCAGTGACATAAGCCACTAGACAAAGTAGGGACTTCTCCAGTGTCTTGATGTTTTCACACAGGACTAGATGCCATTCAAAAATGTGTAGCAGTAGTTGGTTTTCATTACATGTCCAAGACTGCTACTCTCAGTGGTGCTTAGAGTGACAGTGGGCTTGCACCAAACCTCTCGCAGTTTTCTTCTCACTCTCTGTCACACACTATGACAGCTGTGAACAGGCAAATCCTTCCCTCTCTTTTGACTTAAGTTCCAGGTAGCAGAATTAAGCAGGAAACAATTTTAATGTATCACTGAACTACACTGGTGTTGGAGGTTAATCCTGGTAGGCAGCTAAGCATCACATAGCTGCTTGCTCACTTCCCCACACGCGCCCCGCAGTGGCACAGGGGAAAAGGAAAGGAAGAGTAAAAGCAAGGAAACTTGTGGGTTGAGGTTATATATATGTAATAAGTGAAGGAGCAGTGGAAGAAGAGAGAAGGAAACCAAAGTAAAACAAGTGATGCAGAGGCAATCACTCACTACCTACCACAGGGAGATCAATCAATCAGTTAGTCCAAAAAAGAGTCATATGAGGTAGTTGATTTTTTATTTTTTCCAGAAAAGAAGTGCAGGTGAAAAACTGAAATTACCATTATCATAGCAGTCCAATAAATCCAGTGCCCTGCAGGCTAGCTATAGTAGGTGGAAGCCAGTAAAGCATGATGGTCGTCTAGCCTGGAATGTCCAGTAGTTTATTGACTTTAGTACGGGACACTTTAATTTGGAAGAGTCATCCGGAAACTTTTCAAACCCTGATGGTATTGCATTACTTGCTCGTGTGAAAAAAAGTAGTTTATTGACTTTAGTACGGGACACTTTAATTTGGAAGAGTCATCCGGAAACTTTTCAAACCCTGATGGTATTGCATTACTTGCTCGTGTGAAAAAAAGTTCTCTTCTGAGCCTGAGAAAAATCTTCTGTGAAAAAAGTCCAATGAAACTGATGTATTCTTCATGGGGAAGGTGGTGGTGGTTTTCTTCAGACTTTTCTGGTGTAAAATGACATAGTCAAACATTAAACTTCGCCTGTTGCAATAAAAGATTCTGCTAGATGACCTATGTTAGCATAAAGGTGATATTCTTGCAATGCTTCTTGCGCCTTTTTATTTCAAAAGTAGCACTTGCTACAGTCTCTTTTTTAAAAAAAAATCTTTACAGATCATAATCTTTTTTCATCTTTATATATAAGGAACAGACACTCACGCTTATGCATCCTCTATATCACATGTTGGCCTACAGTCAGCAAGAGATACTGTTTTTATAAGAGTCCCTGAAGGTGTCAGCATGAGGAACAAAATTTATTTCTCTATAGCTAGTACAGAAGATAGCTCATGTCACCATTTCTAGTAATACACACAGGTGCGCACACACACACATATTTATACGTAATCATAACTTCAAAAAATTTGAACATAATGGCTACAGGAAATGTAATTCTGGAAACATTACTTACAGGGGTCCAGGAGAGGAGGAGCCTGCTGAAGCTGGGTTATTCAAGAAACCACTTCTGTCTGAAGTAAAACTTCCTGAACTCCTTTTATCAGTATAAGAACAATGCTCATCAGCATTTTTGGTACATACTGAATTTCAGTGTGAAAACTTGTAATTTCCTGTGTGAGGTATATGGACAAAAAAATGCCTGTGCATTTGTGGAAAGTTCATATTTTTTAACATCAAAATTCTCATATAATAATACTATATAAATGGATTGTTGTTATCACTTATAAAGAAAGATAAGAGTTAAGAAGGCTTGAGTATAAAAACCAGCAGATTACTTTTAAGATTGTTTTAATTATGAAGTAGAAAACATAGAGCATAATGAAAGGAATTTGCTGGAAATGCTATAGACTTCACAGGCATAACATTTTTCTCCAGTAAATTATTTGTAAAATTTGTTAAATAAGTCCATGAAACTTTTACTGGGAAAAACAAATGTGGAGCAACGTCATTATAAAGAGGCTTCTGGAAGGTAAGCGTGAAACTGACCTCACTCAGACCAGTGGAGAAGAGGCTTGGAGTGCTTTAGTGAGACTGCAGGGTGATGAGCGCTGACACACTGACTAGTGCTTGATTTTTAGTACCTAGGAAGCCTGACTGCTATTCTGGCTTTGCTTTAGACTTCCCAGGTATTCAGTTGTTGGATGATGCATGTGGGCAGTCCGAGGAAATGGGATTAAGGTGACTTCTTTCATGTGAGTTCTCAACTATGAAGCTGCACTCCTTCCTCTGCTTTGTAAACCTTGATTTATTTTCACTGTGCTGTACCTCCTAGCTCCTTATTCAGCGTGCCCCAGGGGGCATTTTTCCCCTGGTAGGTGTAAAGTTGAGCCCCTCTCTAGCAGAGGAGCAAGAATGAACCAAGAGCTGTCCATTCCTCACTGAATTCCCAACACTAGGTTATTGCTTATGCAAGGGGAGTAAGGACAGCATCACTGCCACCTCTTCCACTCTTTGCTGTGTTTCACTATGAAACCATATGAATGAACATTATATAGGCTTGGGCAAACAGGGAATAGGTAGGTGCCTTACAAGGACACTGCTGTAACTGGTGGACTGTGTCATTTCAAGGTGCCTCACATTATGGAAGCTGCAGCATGATAAGGATTGACACAATTTTTGGCGTACTTCTGCTGGTGAATTTCTGGCAGGTCTATGATCAATCTGCAGACTTCAGGCTGTTTCTTGCTCAGATTGTAGTGTCAGTGGAATAATGAAATCTCCTGATTTCAGAGTAGGGACCCTGAATGCTGTTTGTGCTCTATGATGCAGTCATTGGAAAGTTAAAGACATATAAATCTTTTATTGGATTTGATTCCTTGTTCCCAAAGGAAGCAGTGTATAACCCTGCACTTCATTTTGCCCTCTCTTTTCTATATCCCATAGCTGCTGATGAACATTCAGATCATCACTGGTTAAAATAATGTGAAGGAAAATGCCTTAAAGCAAAATGTATTGATTCACAGTATGATAATAAAATGCGTGATAGGAAAGCACTGAAACTTGTTTTTTCTCTTCGAGTAAGGATTATGCACAGAGGGACGGACTCAGATCAGTGATTAGAGAAAGGAATTAATGGTAAACAAAACCAAGTTGTACTAAAGCTCTTCAGAAACGAATACACAGAGGTTTCAAACTATGAGTGGGTTGCAGTGTTTCGTCTCTGGATGAACAGGATGCCTAAAGACAAATGCAGAGGCCAAATCCATAGTTACTTTAAAAAGAATGGAAGATGAATCACAGATTTGCAGTCCTTTTTCTTTAAAATATTCAACTCCATTTTTTTTTTTTTAAACAACAGTGTCAGGAGGTGTCCTGGTTCTGGCTAGAATAGAGTTATTTTCACCTGAGCTGGGAGAGGAACTGGAGCTGGTGGCACCTGTAGCTGGGGGACACAGCTGGGATAGGTTACTAATTACCCAACAGCTTCCATAGTTTACCCAAATTGGCCCAAGGGCTATTGCATACCTTGTGACATCATGGTCAGTGTAGCAGTGAGGAGGGTGCTGAGGGGAAGCTCCTGCTACTTGGGAGGAAGCTGGGCATCAGGATCTGCAGTGAGGTGGTGTAATTCACAGTGTACTGTGAATTATGTGCTTCAGTATTTTCTGTTATTAGTTTTGATTGTTTGTTTTCCATCTGTTTTCTTTTCTTCTGTTGTTCTCTTAAACTGTTTTTATCTCAGCCCACGGGTTTTTGCCTTCTTCAGTTCTCCTCCCTGTCCCGCTGCGGGGGGAAAGGTGAGGAGGGAGTGAGCAAGTGTGTGGTATTTTAGCTGCTGAGTAGGGCTAAATTACAGCAGTGGAAGAGACTGGGAGCATCTTACCCAAGCCTGTGAAACAGCCAGGTGATTACAACTGGAGATAAAGCTTCAACTCCTTCTGATCAACAGCAGAGAATCTGAGTTTCATATTCTGTGCAAGCCCCCTAACTATTGGCAATGGGAAATAGCACCAACCACTGTCATCTGTGACAGTTTTGCAATCAAACTTTAAACATTAAAATCTGCTTTCAAACTATCATGTGAATATGGCTTCAGTTAGCAGCTAATTTCAGAAGTGAAAAAGTTTTTCTACAAACAACCTAACCGATGAAAAGCACTTGTATTTCACTAGGTTCCACAGTCCTCAGTGAAGGAGAGTAGATGTTCCTAACTAATGCCGTGGCCCCTCTTGTCCAAACTCTTAGAGAGGCTGGGAATGGAGCTGGAAGCTAATTGAGTTAATCCTCTGTGGTGTCTGAATGACAGCCTGCCAGAGATCTGTGCACTTCAGTATTCTTTAAATTTGATTTTGAGGACTTCACTGGGACTTATATTATACGCAGAGACTTGCAGGTCTACCTGCTGCTTTTAAAGAACCAGACCTCCTCTGTCCATCCAGTTTGAATGGTGTTGACAGGACTTGTGTGGAGTGGATAAGTTACTTGATTGTTGAGACCTTAGAAGTTTATGCAGGGCAACAAGATGCTATAAAGGTCTGAAATGGTTTCTTTTTATAACTGATATTTTGAGGGTCATTTTTTTTGCCTCTTCCTAGCTTTCAGCTAAACAGCAGTGATGCAATTCTAAACATGCTGTGTAAGGATTTTTCTACAAGGAAAAAAAGAAGTATTGTGAAACCTTGGAAGAACAGAACATTAATTCTTTTTTTTCCTCAGCTGTAGTGCCTTGTGCTGGATTGTTTTGAACATTGGGGTTTTTTTTAGTAGATCAGTCTGAGACAATGGAGTGCCTTTGTGCCAATAAAGATCGGCTAGTTTTGTCTTTTCTGCTTAAGACATATGGAGTCTGAAAGGAGCTCTGTACGGGGATCAATAGTGGACCATTAAGAAGACGAAAATATGGTCTAGAAGTGACAGCAATGGATTAGGACTTGAAAATCTCTCTTCTATTGCTGGCTCTGCCTGTGGTTGGACAATTTACATACTGTCTCTCTGCCTTACTTCCATCCAGTGTAAAATGACTACATTAGCACTTTTGCAACAAGAATAACCATTAGGGTTATTCCTGTGGCTGTGCAGTGCGTGGAGAAATAATGTGTTGTTTCATACCCAGTGTTAGAGCAGTGCAGACAGTAGAGGCTCTTGCCTGCAATTTAAGCTAGATACCACATCCAGAACCAGGGGCCGACAATTTTCTGTGTATAAATTGCTGACCTGCTCTAGGCAGATCGGTATATGTCCGTGTGGCACTGCATTGAAAGGGAAACATTGGGTGGGTTGTACGGGATATTAATGTAAGGATAAACACCTTCCTGCTCAGTGTATATGGCATTTCATTTCCAGAGAGAGGGACTTGTATTTTTAGTGGATGACAGTAGGTAAAGCTCAGTGGAGCTCAGGTGGTTTACAGCCACTGAATATTTGGCCTCATGTTTTCTTCTGCCTATCCTAATTAAATGTAAAGCAGTGGTTTGATTCTGTTTCTTCACTGAATGCTGACTGATGCTGCAGTGCATTGTCTCTGATTTTATTGCTGCTGGCCATTTCTGCCAGCAACTCTTTTCTAGATAAATGTGGAGAATTTTTATTGACAGCTTATTTTAACAGATCTTATGATGAAGGATGTTTCTGTTGCAGAGGTAGAGAGCAGCTGTGAGATGGGTTTTGCTGGCTATGATCCAATTTGTCTATGTTGTCTGTCTTGCTGTGACTCATCAAGTACTATAAAAAGTAGATGTGAAATGGACAGGGGAAAAAAACCCCAACAAACACACCTCAGAGTAAAAAGGCACTTTATGTCTTGGTGTCGTGCATTAAAGCAGGCCAAGAAGAGCAGACTCATGCTGCCAGTATCGCTTCTCTTTTAGGTAAAGCTGTGTGTGGTGAGGTTCCTGTCTAAAATAGCAGATGAATTACTGTGTTGAGCTCAGGTGTGGATCTTGAAAAAAGATTGCAGTCATAAAACCAAAGAAAGAGAGTTCATAGCAGTTACCTAATCTGGGTGACAGTTAGTTTACATGTGTACTGTATCTTCCTGCCTAGAAAATGTCACAGCGCAAGTTTGGGCCAGTTGCCCTGTTTTACATAGAGCATTAACATGAAGAGACTGACTCACTAGCTGTATGGGCTAGCAGGAGTAGATACTTTGCTTTCCTGCCCTTTGCCTTTTCCTCAGCTGTGTGAAGGGAAAGGAGTAGGTTATTGAAAGCCACCTGTAGAAGACTCATGGATTTACATTTGCAATAGATACAGGGTGGAAAAGTGAGGAACAGAAATAGGTCATTTTGGAAACAACAGCCTTTGTAAAGATGTATTTGTTGAAGCTGTTGTGGTGTTACAGGCAAGAGTAAACAGTAGAAGAAAAATAGTCAAGGAGTAACAGTCTGACACATGTTTTGATAGTTGAGTTCAAATTAAATGATACTTTCAGCTGCACAGTCTTCTTAAGAAACAGTAAATAGATTATAGTACATACAATATGTGTATAAATTTTTATGTATACATACAGGTGCATATATAAAATGTTATATAATTTCTATATAAAAGTATTGCTGTTATATTAAGCCTATTTAATGCCTTAAGAGGTTTTGTATTCCATATATGTGGATATTGACAATGTTTATGAACTGTAGGTATTACCCAATGACTCATTTCTGAGTGAGGTGAAATCCTGTGATTTAACATTTCCAAAAGAACCATCCCAAGCATAATGAGAAAACATGAACTTATGTGGGCTTCATCTCAATCTCTAAGCAATTAAATTGGGTCTATGCTTTCTAGCTGGAGAAGGTTCCCCTAGTGAAGGAAAAAAAGCAGATGAGTGTTGTTTCAATGAACAGTATGTGCAATAGAATGAATAACTTTAAATAACCCATTTCTAATATTGGCTAATTTTTTAATGCTTTAACAACTAGAGCGCCTCTTCTTGTTATTTGACCTAATACTGTTTTCTTTATCTCTGTTTTGCTTTAGCAGTAAACATGCTAAGAATCTGTAAAGACAATAGGCTTTTGATGAATTTCTAAAATTTAAAAATACACATCTTTTTAGATTTTACCTTAATTACATCCTGATCACTCGTTTTAGGTCTTAATTCAAAGCCTATTAATTTTACTGTCATTATTTTCAGGTAAGTCTTTAGTGACTGTGGTTATGAAAAAAAAATTATCAAATATCTCAAAATTTCTCTTAATACTTTTAAAAAATGCAGAATAAGCAGCTTAAAATTGTGTTCCTTTTTTTGATCTTCTTTGACCTGAAAGCTATTCCCTTCCCACAGCGGTATCAGACGTAAAGTGAAAACTGAAAAATGTATCAAGCTTTAAAAAAAAGATGCGCGCACAACCCAGTAATCAAACAGTAATTTCTTCAGGATTACATTTTAAACTAGTATCTTCTGGAGTGTGTTAGCTCAATACATAGGATTTGGAAGTTAACACTGATGATTAACATCTGTGGTGGTTTATTGTTCCAATTTTAGTAGCCTTTGGAAAGAAACAAGAGGTTGAATTATTTCTGATAGAAATAGGAATAAAATTATTTTTAAGTCCTAAGGTTCTCATTCATTTCTAGAGACTTCTGTTCATATCATGCTCTTGGGGTTTTGGGGTTCTCTTTGCTACAGACTGTTAAATACTAGCAAAACATGGTGGGTCAAGTTTAAGTAATTTCTTAAATGTCTCAGTAATGCATCTTTCATTATTTTAGTTACAATGGGATTTTTTTTTGTCATCATGATTGCACCATTAAACAGCACTGTTTCACATAGCAACACTCTTCTAATGTAGCTAAACTTAAATAAACCTTTTCTGTAATTACTTATGATTTTATTTATTTATTAAGTTTATAGAGACTGTTCGCCTAGAAATGGTACACTGTTTAAAGGTGCTTTGCCCCACTTGATCCATTTTAGTTTGTCATGGAAAGCTAAAGTGGGTAATGGTGAATGTACTTAATTTTATTAAACCATAGTAAGCACTTCTGATTGGTAATGCACAAGAAATAACCTCTTGAGGACAGAGAGTGGTAGAAACAGCCACTGTTTTATTTGTTTCTTGAAAGGTGTGAAGTGATTTCCTCTGTGGACGCAGAAATTCCTAATAAATTGACACCTGGGACCCAACTTGGTGTCCTTGAGAGATTTATAAACTTGGGAAAGAAGTAATTGTCCTTTTTAAATATTTGGAGAGGTGACCCTTGAATTTGCAAGGTTTGTGAAGAAGTTGTTTAAGCATTGCTGTATGACTGATTAGTACCCCAATTAATAACATTTATGCTGAAATGGCTTCTTATATTAGTAATGGCACCAAATGACCTTGACATATTTATGTGTAAAACAACTAACTATTTATAGCTATGATATTAAGCAGTTTTTGCAATTTGCAATTCAATAGCTTAAAAAGGCTTGTACCCTTATTGACTCGTTAAGGATCAAAGATATTCTACAGCATATTTTCCGACTTTCAGCAGTTATCCTTGAATTTATGTGTTTAGACTGCTTGTAACATAGCTTAGGCTTTAATTAAAATACTGCTGGAATTCTCTGAGTTAGACTTAAATAAAAGTTTTCCATAAGGAAGAAAAGAGGTTCTTGGTTTGTTTTTGTGGTCTTCAAAAATCATGTGTGATATATTGATTTCTGTAATCATCACCAAGAGAAAGGTTTCTTCTGCTTTTTTGCTTTATCGAAGCAGGATATTTTAGGAGCCTCTTTAATTAGTCTGAACGCATACTTCACAGAAGAAAACAGTGCAAAGAAAGTAGAAGTACTTTAAAGTGTATTTTGAAATTTGTAAGAGTACAGACAATTTTTTAAAAATCCAGTACTGCAAAGTATTCATTATAAGAACAGTTCAATTGTCCTGTTTCTGTTGATGCTGATGTTTGTACCTTACTATGTGACAAAATGTAAAATATAGGTATTAGCAGCAGAATCTGGACCTAAGCAAGTGGGAAACATATAATAAACCTTACAAAATAGCACTTAGTGGAGGGATCAATTGATAGTAGTTTTCTTCCTTAGTACTGGAATTTCACAAGGAAGAAAAGTACAGATGTAGTGTAGATAAGTATTTCACAAATTGGTAACGTGTCAACCTGAAAGCTGCTTTTTTTTTTCCTGGAGTGAGTATTTTTATTCTCACAATATTGCTTCCACTCGATTGATTATGAAAAGCTGCAATTCTTTCAAAATCAGATCCACAGTTCAGATTGACTATTGGAAAGAGGGCTACACTGGCTATTAAATTAGGCTTCAACTTAGATAAGTTGTCCATATGGTTACAGGTTCTGTTTAGTTGCCCTCAGAGGATTCATATCATGAGCACAGTTTGCTTGGTTTAGGATAACGAGCGCTGCTATTTTTACTGATGAAATAATAGCACTTTTTAACCCATGAGAACAACTCATGGTTGTTTTAACTTTGAGTTTTGTTTTGAATGCAACTTTAAAGGAGGTAAAGGAGGGAGAAAGGACCAGAGAAATGAAGATTTCTTCCTGTTGAAGACCATCTTTTTGTTCTGAGAAATCTCAAACGTTCTTTTTCTTCAGGCATCCCTTCAGTATCTGAAATGAGTTGCTATGGTCATCTTCCATTCAGACAACGTATTACACACTGTGTTCCATCAAATGTGTTCAGTGTTACGCTTTTATATTGCACAGTACACATTCTGCTATTAAGTGAACTTTAAAGGAGTGAACAGATTTTTTTTTTTTCAGGTAATTAGAGGATTAGGAACCTGCCAGAAGTAGATTTTGTTTGTTTGCCTGGTTGTTTATTTATAAGAGCCTAAGACTGTTCAGATAAGCTGCAGTTCCAGCCTTGGCATATGTCAACTTTTTAATTATTCTTCTCTTAAGTAAATTCTTTCTTAATCCCTTTCACTGTTCTGTATTCTTCATGTATCCTTTCACAGTTGCAGAAACCTTACAATTTTTTCCTCTGCATAGCCTGTTTTTCACCTTTCTCAGAATACCTTAAAATTTCATTGGATCTTAATGAACAATTTGGACTGGTTTCATGAAAGTGATAAATAATGAATGGATCATTAAGAAAGGTCTCTTCAGTCTTTCCCTCCCTTCCGGTCTTGGGAGTAGTCCATACCTTTTCTTGTAAATTAAATAATCTGCCCATCCATTCATAGTAAACTTAGAAGACTATATGGACAGAATGGAAGAGATGACTCACACTGCTGATAAAATTTACAAGAATAAATGCAGATGACAGATAATCCTTTAAAGAAGCCAAGCCCAACCAACTATATTAGAAGGCTATTAAAAGTAAGCAAAACTTTCCTTCCCTGTGATGCATTGAAGTACAAGATAGCAGAATAAATGCATGGTATTGGTTGGTACACACTTGATTGGGAGATTTAAAAAGACATGAGTTGGGGTTCTGGGTGTCTCTGTCCAACTTCAAAAGCACAATTCTTTTCCTCCATTTCCCGTCTGAAAATGTGAAGGAAAATATGTGCTTGCTTTTTAAAGTGCTCCTAGAAATAACTAATATTTGTGTGGCATTTTCACAATACAAAACACTATTTTAGGCTCAAATGTTATTGGTATTTCGTATTATCTAGTGATTCTTATTGTTTTCCATACTTTCACACCTTTGAGAATACAACTGTGACATACTGAAATTTCAGTCTGTATATCTTCTGACAGTATTGCAAGAAAAGGAAAGCATTATTTTTAGTACAGGTTACCATTGTCACAGGAAGAAGCATAGCTAATATTCACTTGGATAAAGTAATTTAAGATCCCAATAATTTGCTAGTATTAAAATGTCTGCTTATTTTATATTCTAATATTTGACTGCGGCAAATGTGTTGCTATGCCATTAGGTTTCTTGTGTTAACAGAGGAGGGTGCACATACAGCACACACCTGCTCAGCGGCTGGCAGTCTTGGGAGGATTTGCAATTGTATATTCACGCACAACTCTTGCTGTTGAGCCCCTACAACCCATGGACAAGCGGGGACTGAAGATAGAAGGAATACAGTAAAAAAATGTGTTTATTGTTTTGCTAGTTTTTATTTTTCTTCTTTTCTGAATTCTTCAGCAAGTTGAATATCTTCTGGAGCTAAGCCCCAGGTTTGGTATTAATCTTTAGCACATGGTAAGAAGATTGGAACAATCCTAAAGATCGATATATCGTGGTGAATATCCAAATCCGTGTGTGCCAGTTACCCGTCCTCTGCTGATCTGCTTTGAATTAGATTCAGATTTCTTTTCCCCAAGTTGTCAGGAGCTACTATGGGCCAATATGACAAGGATTTCTTCTCCCTAAGGGACCATTGATTTGTGAAAACAGGGAGACACACATACTTCTCAACATGGGTTTCGTCTGTCTTTTTCTTGAATCACAGCTGATGATGCTTTGCAGGTTGTTTTTCCACAGAATTTTTGTTTCCGTTTCTGTTTTGTCACTAACATGATCCTTGCTCACAGAACAAGGAGCACACAGTGGCTTTTCTATAAATAAGCAGTTCACATCCTCCACTCTCACCCTGGGAGGAAAACTCTGGCTCATTATGCACCTTCCAGGCAGGTTTCCTCTTATATACCCACTCTTGTCCCTTGTTGTTGGGCAGAGATGGACATGACTGTGGGCAGGGTTTTTGTCCTCTTCATTTCCCCAGAGATTAGTTCATAAAAGACTTCTAAAACCAGCACAGTAACTCTGAGACCAATGAGTCAATTCTCTGGTACGTGATTGTGGTGTTCATCTTCAAGCAGAGGAGAGATCGGTGGTGTTATTTTTCTCCCAATTTAGTTTTCCATTCTTGAGTGAATGTGGGGTTGTTTTGTTCCTTTTTACTCTCAAAAAGGATTTTTCAATATATAATCACGCATCAGCTCCCTCCAAAGCCTTGGAGGACAATTTGGGTCCCTATGGCCCCCGTGATTTTTAGCAGCTACTGAGAGGCATAGTAGTTAATTGGAAATGATTGGACGCAATTTCCCTCAGTGTGACATTTTGCTTTGCCATGCACTGGTAGGAAAGGCAGGGTTTCATAGGAATTTCAACAAAATGGAGATAGAAAGGTGCAAACAGGTTAAATCTAACACTGCTTTTACCAAATATTGTCCACTATTTCTAAGGACAATTGTTTTGCTGTTGAGATGCGTAAGAATGCAGTAGAGCAGTGGATGGGACAACTGGGACTGCAGAGAAGAGATCCTCTTCTGTGAAGTATCTTATTTATTAGTATGCAGATATTTTAATCTGAGAGCATCTAGAGGTTGCTTTAGCCATAATGAAATGGTGAAAAAGAAAAGATTTCTCTATGCTGAGAGTTTGATTCTTCTGTTGCCTTTGGCCCTTGTTCTGAAAAATATAAAACGCTTGGCATATTTTCAATTGCCATTAAAGCAGCGTGTACCTAAGGTTAAGTATGCAATTAAGTCTCCTGTAATAAATGTGCCCTTTGTCAACACATTCTTTTACGCTCTGGAATCTATTCTAAGCATGTATTTTCCTAAAATTTACAATAAACGACCTTTAAGGGTTCAGTAGATCAAACGATTCTGCTTCTTCCGCTGTGTTGTAAGCCAGTTAAACAGAATGTATTCGATCAGCAAATGACTGGCTACATAGACATTTAGACCCTCAAAACCATAACCTGTTACTAGACGTTCTGGGTTGTTCATGCTCTTTCTGCTGTATAAATGTACAGAGGAGGTAACGGACTGGATCTCCTGCCTTCAAGAGGGCTATGAGTGGAATTCCTAGCTCGAGTGAAATACTGGGAACCACACTCATTTGACCAGGCAGAGGAGCTGGCTCTGACTGTCTATGTTGAAGTTCATCTCTGTCTCCAACCTGTTTGTAATGCGGCTTTTACTGTTGTCTACAGGTCTTGCACTCAAAATCGAGCTTAATTTTAAATCTTTGTTTCTCCAGTATCGTTAAATTATCTTCTGTGATGGTGTCCTCCTGGATATTTTATGTGTTATTTGCTAAGGGGGTTGTGGTTTGTGACTCACGATCTGTTTGTTTGCTCTGATTTGCAGCTGAAAGGGACACCATATAATGACACCAGTATTTCCATTCAGTGTGTGCTGTGTGAAATCCCTGATACCTGTTGTGTGCAACACTTGGTGTTCCTCTGGTTTGCTCCCTGCTGAAGACCAAGTATTGCTTTTTTTCCGTTTTATTTCATTTGTTGTCAATGCCTATGTGCTTTAGCCACAGCATTTGCAGCTTGCTGTTTGTTGGGAGTGTTGTGTGTGCAATTCAGTGTGGTGATATGTTCCAAGGTACTGTATGTGAAACTGTTACACATTCCAAAATTAATTAGATCTTGGGTCTTTTTGATTGTTTCCTTGAAACACCTGTGGAATAGTCTTATGAAAAGTTAGCAAAGTACTCTTTCCTTAAGAAATTATGAGCAAAAATAAGCTGAAAAAAGGTACAATGATTCTTTTGCAATTAGTATGAAAGTCCACCCTCTTAAAACACAGGCAGTAAAACAGAAATATATATTGCTGAAGCACAGTATTCTGATTTGTGTATTTCTTCAGCTGCTAGCAGAGGAAAAAAAAAATTCAAGCCCTTATGACTTCTGTTGTTGTACAGTAAATACAGAATTGTTGATTCCAAAATGGTGTGAGCATCCCCATATTTCATAAGTGCATGTTCTGCCTACAAGCAGGCTACATTTAACACAATAATGAGGTTCAAATTTCCACATCTAACTTCTAGGTATTTCTTTTTGAAGTTTTACCTTCTATTTTGTTCATTGTAGTTTGGTACTAGAGAAAGTAAAATGTAAATGTGCAGTTCTGGGATCACTGGTAGTGTTGTGAATTGGTTGTAAACAGAATATGGACATAAATATAAATTCATCTGCTTTCAATGCTGATATTAAGGGTCAATATCTCAGTTAGGCACTAGGCAGAACATTACCATGAAATAAATTGTGAAAGAGACAAGTACAGCTTGGTTGTTTTGTCAAAAGAAAGTCTTTGAACAAAAGCATGTAAGGTTGGTGTAGCTGATAGGGTTCGTGAATAGTAATTATAGATAATTATTCCCTTGAATATTTAGCATTGAGGTAGTTAACAAAAAGGTCCTAGTGTTTTGCAAGGCAGGTAAAGAGTCTGAAACAAATCTGGTGTATCCTGATAGACTCTGCCGTGAAAAGGTTGTGTTGTGATTGCTAATCCAAACTGTGTTTCTTGCAGGCAAAAGGACTAGACTCTCACTTGGTTCTTTTGAAGGAATTCATCTTCTGAGCTGATGCCACATGACTGCAGATAGTAAAGCACTAGATCTTAAAGACGGATAAGACCATGCCGTGCTCTTGCATGAGGTTATGATTCCCTAGCTGCACGCATTTCATTATAGCCTGGAGAAAGGGACAGCAGTGTGACAGAGCATGGCATCTTTCTAAACAACTACATCACTAGAAAACCCCTGCAGAATTTTCAGTCATTCATCATCTTCCCACCCTCATCCTTCCTTGCTGTGCTGATAAAATACTTTGCATCCATTATTAAAACACGTCTTTCTGTATTAGAATGGCCCTGCAGCCAAAGCTGTTCTCTGCTTCTTTATGTGAGGCCAGAAACTATACAAACTTACAATTTAATGTGTTTTCTGACAGTCTGATGTTGTCAGAGTGCTTTTGGCAACTAACTTTATTTTTTCCATTGTTCTCATGAATCAAAAATCTGCATGTTAAAATGAGGTGACATATTTGTTTGTGGTTTGCATAAAATTGAACAGAAAGACTTAGCACAAACTTTGTTGAAAGGAAACACAAGATTTGTAATAATGGGTACCCAAGGCAAACCACCCAGTGTTAATTCTAACCCAACGTGAATTATAGATTTGGTAAAAATGTTACTTGTGCTTGGTATACAACATAACCCTAAACATGTCTTGCCTTATCTCAGTTAGTTTTAAGATTGGGTGCTATTTAAAGTGAGTACAATGCACAAGATTTATTTAGTTTTTGTGTGAATCTAAACAGAGTGGGCTGTAATGTGTGACCATCTGTCTAAAGGAAGAAGGAAAATTACATTAGAGGTGTCATGTATTTTTAAGTCTTATTGGAGGCTTCTGATGGTATGAAACAACATATTAGATTAGTCTAGAAAGGAATAAATTGGAAGGGAGAGAGTGTGAACAAGGTCCTCAAGGACTAATACAGTATTTTTTTCATATAAAAGACTTGTTTACATAGCTGATTTTCTTGTATCTGAAAACACCAAAGACAAGATAAAAGGTAAATATCTGAATATTGCAGAATTCTTCCCCAGAATGGTATTTGCCTGTGATAGTAGGGGTGGTTGTACCCTGTTGTAGTGGTAGTCTTAGAGCAAACACAGGGATTGCAAGAACAACTTTAGGTTCTGCTCTGATGTGTTTTATACACCCTAGCTTTCAATATCTTTCTTTAGTGAGACCAATGAAAGGCTTGTAGCAACCTACCGTGAGCACAGTCAACCTGGACTTCCGTAAACCTGATGCTGGCAGAGTTGCTTGCACCGGTATCACGGGTATGCTTTGCTGGTGTAGGGTGACTCCATCAGTTCTGTTTCCTGTTAAGTGTCAGAAAAACTCTCTGTCGCTGCTGGAAGCCCAGAGAATTAACATAGCATGAATAAGTTGTATATACCCATTTACAAATATTTCTTTTTATATTCAGAAGGAGGGAGCTAGAGAGATTTAGGAGTGGAGAGACTTTCAAAGGAGGTCTTGAGGGGGTAAAAAAGATGACTTAGTTGAAGTTTTGCAAGATGAATACCAGTGCCTTTTGGGTGTTTAAATACAAAAGGATTAAAAACAACTTGCTATTTCATTCAAAGACAACAAGCCTAGGTACCAGTAAATTCTCAATGCTTTTTCAGTAACAAATTTCTAAATCCTTTGTTGCCATGATGTCACAAGGGTCTATCCTGCTGCTGTAAGCATGAGGGGAATTCATAGAGCTAATTCCCGTAACACTAAGAGGAATTTTGCATGTAAATCTTTAACAAGAAGATTTCATATGTATTTGAATGAGGCATTGTGTTTTATCTTACCAGCAATCTACAGACTTGAATTTTCCTTAGTATTCTCTGACAGACCATGACAGAACACTTAATAGTGACACAATGGCTCATTCACAGCTGTTACAGTCTATTGTACTGTATGACATAATTGGGGAAAGTTTTAATCCCTCAATGCCCCCTGAGTAACAGGGATTATTGGCATGCTACACCATGGCAGCACTTGCTACAACCTAACAGTTGAGCATCTCCGAATGTTGAACAAGCTGCAATTCTGTATTGCATGTATGCTATAGAAGATGTATGATAGCAGCTACTGATAGACAGTAGACAAAATTATTCATAAGAATTGTCCAGTGGGTGCTCTTATACACCAGTGACCTCAAAGTGTCAGCCTGTAAAGCTGTTTTAAATCGTGGGGAACTGCTGATGAGACACGCTGCCCTGAGTCTGCAGCCCGTTGCTGAAAAAACCATGAGTTTTATTTGGATGCTGAAGACTCTTGAATGAGTTATGCAGCGGAAATATGCATTTCCCTTTGGTGATGTTTTTGGCCCTATCCAGTCTAAAGTCAGGCATCTGTGGTTTTGCGAATTGGAAGTCATCTTCAGTTATCTCTACAGATGAAGGTGTGTAAAGGTTCATTTAGGCTAAAATGAGCTGGGGGTCATCCTTAAGATCTGCCACTCATTCAGGGAAGCAACAGGTTCCACCATCTATGCATCTGACTCTAGATACAGAACAAGATCTGGAATTCAGACACCGTTTATGGGTAAAAAATTAAATATATAGAAGCACAAGTTTTGTGACTGTCTAGCTGGTGGCATCATTAACTTGCAACATCAAATGTCTTTGGTAAATGATTAAATAGCAAAGCAAAGAGGCAAGTGTATTTTGCTGGTATGTATTTCCAAGTTTGAATAATTCAATAATCTTGACATGAAAAATAAAAATACACAGTTTGTATGTCTCACACAGATTTGGAAACTCTGATGTGCAGCAGCTTTCCAAGGAAGCATGTTAGAAATTGAGAAGCTTATACAAAGCTTGGGCTGCCAACTGAATCGGCAGTAGGCAGGAATTTCACAGGGACAGCTTGTTTTGCAAAGCATCCTGCTGCTGCTTTTTTTTTTGGGCATGGAAATAACCAAGACTAGATTTTTTTCCTGCCTCACCCCGTATTTTTGAGCTTCAGATGGAAACAGAAAATGCGAAGGAGTATAAAATTATGTATTCTCTTAGGGTAATAGGACTTATATACATAGTAAGAAAGAATCTGCACATGGTACATGTAAACAAATGTTGTTATATGTGAGCCCACAGCATCAGGGCTTTTTCCTAGCACCCAGAAATGAATTGTCACAAGCACTCAAAAGTGGCAGGTGCTCAAAGGCAATGGCGTATAGTGAGATGTATGTACTTCATGCTGCAGAGTATGTATAGAATCATAGGATCATTTAGGTTGGAAAAGGCCTTTAAGATCATTGCATCCAACTGTAGATATATGGAATAAATAAAGTACATAAACAGGGACATTCTCCAGCTCCGTGGAATTCGCTATGGGCATTTCCCAGCACTGAAACTCTTGCTTTATCACACTTGCCAACTATCAGCAGGTGTCTTTGCTAAGAGTAGCCCTTTTCTCTGCCAAAGCTGTGCCTTTCTCCTAAAAACACAACTTTTCGCTCTTCACTGAGCACACATGAGCCCAGAAGATAGTAATAGATTCATCAGCCTGTCCTCCCCTGAAGGATCACAGCTAACCTGATTCAGCACAAATATTTGCTGAGTTAATTAGACTTCTTCTTTAATCTCAGAGTAATTTGAAGTAGGGTTTGGGCTGATTCTTGTAACATTTAAATGGATATACGACTTCTTGCTTCTTTCTTAAAGTTTCTAGTTTTAGAATCATAGAATAGTTTGGATTGGAAGGGACCTTTAAAGGTCATCTAGTCCAACCCCCCTGCAAGGAGCAGGGACATATCCAACTAGATCAGGTTGCTCAGAGCCCTGTCCAGCCTGGCCTTGAATGTTTCCAGGGATGGGGCATCCACCACCTCTTTGGGCAACCTGTTCCAGTGCTCCACCACCCGCATTGTAAACATTTTTTTTCCTAGTATCTAATCTGAATCTACCTCCCTCTATTTTAAAACCATTACCCCTTGTCCTATCACAACAGGCCCTACTGAACCTGTCTCGTAT
>JAAGAY010134484.1:0-29741 GCA_011801015.1 Ardeotis arabs
ACTCTATCCCACTGTCCATGTTGCCAACAAAGATGTTGAACAGGGCCGGGCCCAACACGGACCCCTGAGGGACGCCACTCGTGACCGGTCTCCACTTGGACATCGAGCCGTTGACCACCACTCTCTGAGTGTGGCCATCCAGCCAACTCCTTATCCACCGAGTGGTCCATCCATCAAACCCATGCCTCTCTACTTTAGAGAGAAGGATGTCGTGCGGGACAGTGTCAAAAGCTTTGCACAAATGCAGGTAGGTGATATCCGTTGCTCGTCCTTTGTCCACCGATGCTGTCACCCCATCATAGAAGGCCACCAAATTGGTCAGGCACGATCTGCCCTTGGTGAAGCCATGTTGGGGGAGGTGCTCTACATGTGCCTTAACATGGTTTCCAGAATGCCTACAGCCTTGTTCTTGAGTCATTGAATAGGTCAGTCTACAAAAATACCCCAAAAAGCTCACTAGAAAATCATTACAGATTCAGATTACATAGATATAATATTTTGTTAAATTTTCATTATTATTATTATATATTAGTTACAGAAATATCACTGGTATGTTATCAAAACTGCATCACAATATTGCTCCCCATACAGATCAGGCCTGAAACACACAGAAGTGATATACCATGAAACCAGTGACTCCTCACAGCAAACACAGCCTAGCCCTTCTCCACATATTTCTTCTTTCTTACCCCTGTTCCTCAGCTGCGTTCTTCAATCAATGCAGCTAGTATGTTGCAAGCATGTCCACCCTCTCAAAGTCCCCCAAGTTCATATCGTAGTCAGCACAATTTGGAAAGGCATCTTGTGCATCAACTCCTTTCAGGGCAGTTCTCTTTACACATTGTCTGCAAAGGCATGGGGGGTTCTTATCTACACCACTAACCTCACTCACCCTCTGGCAAGCACTGCTGCTACACAACAGTTTTGGGATGTTGGCAGGATAAAGGATAAAAATGTATAATATTTTGTTTCTCCAACCACTGACAGGAACTGGCGTTAGGAAGTCTGATGAGATTTCTTCACAAAAAAAAAAACTTAAAAAGGAATCCCTGGGAGGAACAAGTGCTTGCATGGCAGCTGCTTTCCAGGAAGGACTCTGCCCATGTGAGAAAACAGCACTTAGAAGGTCAGAAAAGGAATGAAGTCTCTTCAGCATGTACCTGAAAAACTTCTAGCCCAGAGGTCCAGCAAATCAGAGACTAGGCCCACTTCAAACATGTTGTTTACTGGAATGAGACCTAACAGACCATAGTTCTCTGATTTCTGGGATAAATCAAATAGTGATTGCATCTGAGGAAGAGTATACTGAATGAGTGACACATAGAAAGATGATCTGGGTGACCTCCCGGTACATTTTCCAGGTTTATATATTTTACTGATGTAGATAAGGTCTTGATGGGCTTGTAGGAGGTAGGTGAAAATGGACATGAGTCCAATGGAGATGCTTAAAACTCCAAACCTTGACAATTACTTTGGAGCAGATATGTTCCAGACTATATGTCCTGGACAAACTCAGATCTTTTGGATAAAATGAGAACATCTGTATTTACTTATATTTGTTAGAGAAACAGTGTCATATGCATTGCTATGCAGTTAAGATGACACTTCTGGTTTTGATACTTATTTTAAAAGTTCTTTGTGTAGGTTGATGCAGTTCAAAAGTAAATTTATTTTGAAAATACTTCAGTAAAACAAAAACAAGAAGAACAAGCACATATGTACATTCACCTGGCTCCTTTCAGAGTGTTTTATATTAGCATAAAACTAAGAGCTACATCTATATTGTTGCTGAGTTGCTCCACTTTTTTTTTTGTTGTTGGTTTTTTTTTTTTGTTTTTCCTCCCACAGAAATACAGAGCAAAACGGTCAAAATACTGCATTGGCATAGCACTGAAAAAAATAATGGATTTACCCTGGTTTGAATAAGTATTGAATTACGAGCATCTGGAACTGTTCCTCCTAAAGAAAGAATGAGTGAAGCTAAACGATCATGAGTTACCTTGAGTTGACTTACTTTTAAAGAGAAAATCAAGCCACAAGCCCCAAATATATGCTCCAACTCTAGAAGGAGCATGTAAGCAGAATCCATGTTCGTAATTGCATCACTACAAGTCCTCTAGAGGCTGGCTAGCAACCATGCAGCATCAGGAAGTTTTGTAATCCTAACACAGTTTTCATTCTACATGAATGCTGTGTTCATATCCTCAACCCCTGTAATTTCCTTTCACCCTGCAGGGCTCATAGAAAATCCTAAATGCTGTTGGCTTCTTCCCTTTTCCACTTACACAGGTAGGGTTATTGTTGGCTCATCTTAGTTCCCTGTTCTAAATTTGCAGCTGAAGTAATTTATTCTTCTGTCAAGACAGGAGATTGGGCAGGAAGCCCTCTCAACTGAGCTCCTCTGCAGTACATGGCCCACACCGCTAAGCAATCCAGCCTATGCCACTGAACAGGATTTTTGCAACTTTCTTATTCCTTTGTTTCCAAGAACATCTGTCGATCTTCAAAGCTTCTCATAAACCAGGGGATAGACACACCCCTGTCTGCTAATGCAGCAGATTCAAGATGAGATCAACAGAGATCTCTTTTAACATTTTCTCCCTCTTCCGAAGTGGAATCATCTCATACAAGTCTTCATGCATTCTAGCACCTGCAGAATAGGTACATATGAACCTATGTGGAAGGCTGACATCAGCAGAAACTGTTAGAGTACCAAAATCAGCATGCAATACCTTCTGGCCACGTACAGCCTTGTGACAGAAGCAAGCATTCAAAGGCCCAGGAATAGATACATCAACTACTCAAAGGCTCAGATCAATGAAAAATTATGTTTAAAATAAAAGGCATCAGAAACAGCATACATCACTGCCAGGCAGACAACATTTTCACTGTTGAGGCTAGAAAAAAAGAGCAACCAGGCCCAGTAGTGATGCTTGCCATTTCACATGCTTTCTAAACGTGTAGCACAGCAAGAATATCAGAATTCATATCTCCATATCTATAACTGCAGCAGGTCTGGCATCTGGCCATCCACATAACAGTGATTTTGCAGTGTTTTGTATCCCCTATTGTCCTGTGTTTCTTTTATTTTCTTTTCCTTTTCCCTCCATTGGACTTTCATAGGATTTTACTAACCTAGAGGATAACTGCACCAACTAAACGGAACAAATTTAATTCCCCAGGCCATCCAATTGTGCAGAAGTCCAGCAAGAATGTTGATAAAAGTACAGGTCAAAAGCTTTTTATTCCTTGACTAAATTTTGCTTGAGAAATATCATTTAGTATATTAATCATAGAATCATAGAATAGTTAGGGTTGGAAGGAACCTTTAAAGGTCATCTAGTCCAGCCCCCTTGCAAGGAGCAGGGACATCTCCAACCAGATCAGGTTGCTCAGAGCCCCATCCAACCTGGGCCTGAATGTTTCCAGGGATGGGGCATCAACCATCTCTCTGGGCAACCTGTTCCAGGTTCCACCACCCTCATGGTAAAAAAATTTTTCCTAATGTCTAATCTGAATCTACCTCCTTCTATTTTGAAACCATTACTCCTTGTCCTATCACAACAGGCCCTGCTAAGGAGTTTCTCCTCTCTTTCCTGCAGTCCCCCTTTAGGTATTGGAAGGCCTCTGTAAGGTCTCCTCGGAGCCTTCTCTTCTCCAGACTAAACAGCCCCAAATCTCTCAACCTGTCAATACAGGCAAGGGGATCTATTATGGAATTCTTATACATTATTTTTTGAAATTTCTTTTATAAATAGATGTGGAGGTGGTCCTTTTCTTCATTGGTTATATCTTGCCTAAGCAAGTAAAGTTTATCTTACTGCATCATAAGAAATAACTGTGTGACTTCATCTGGCTGCTTGATGTTGAGATTCACAATAAAATAAAGTCTGCAATACGTTGTTGCAATGGTCTACCCTAATTTTTATCTAATGTGTTTTTTTAGTGTTTGTGCAAAACTCACATTTTTTCTTCAGGAAAATTGGAAATTCTGTAGAAAAATATGAAAACTCTTTATCTAAAACAATGTCTCCAGGCAAGCCATATGGGACAAAGCAAAATTGCAATATGCTTCAGTATTTTAACAGAAGTGTTTATCATATTTGCCACTTCTGGCCTCCTACAATAAATACAATCTATAATTAAGTTTTGTGTTTTTATTCCTTCTAAGTCAAGATGCATCATTTCTGCTAAGACTTACTGCCATTTTAATCAAAAGGATAGAGAAGTGTGAGTGACAATGTTTCTATTGATTTCCTCTTTCAGTACCAATTCAAAGGCTCTTACCATCAAGAATAACTTCTGTATTTTTTTTATTTATTTTTTTAATTATGTGTTCATTGTAGGATGCTGAAATAAAATTCATATTTCATGGCTTCAGAAATGGACATTAACTGAGCTGCAAAGCACACATTGTAACTACCCACATAAATTCTTACACATCTATATACTGAGAAGACACAAAATCAGCATTTTATCTTTCAGCTACTACAGTTTTCCACTTTTGTAATTATTCTAATTAACATTTTCACAAGTCATTAAATGGTGGAGAAATTATTAAGAAAGACATATAACAAAAAATTTACTTTTAAACACAGGATTAAGAGGAACCTTTGATAAATTTACCATTCTCCATTTAGGCTTATCACTAGATCAGTATTATGGTACACAGTACTCTACTGCTTCATATTGTCTTTATATAATTTAGGTTAGTTAGTGAAGGACCATTTACTTCTGTACAAGTACTGACAGTGGGAAACCTTATATTCGGAATAATTTTGTTAACTAACTTAATTTTACCTTTACATATAAAGTTTTTGTGTTTATTTTTTTTTTATTAATAGAATACTAACAATATTGGGTTTTCATTTGGTTTTTTTTTTTCTTTTTTCCACAACCTGCCTTGGGAAATGATAGGCAGTTCATTGCTCTATTGGGCATATGTGTCAAGGTGGTGGAAGCAGGGGGCTGCAGGGATGGCCTCTGTAATGGACACCAAGGCTAGAGAAGAAGAGTGAGATGGAGGTGCTCTATGCCCCTGAGCAAAGACTCTGCTGCAGTCCATGGAGAAGACCATGGCAATGCAAGTTGTCCCGCCACAGCCTATGCAGGACCACACCAGAGCAGAAATCCACACTGAAGCCTATAGAGCACCCCGTGGACATGCCCTGAAGGAAGCTGCAGCCTGGGGAGAGTCCATGCAGAAGCAGGCTCCTGGAAGGACCTGTGGCCTGCAGAGAAGAGCCCACACAGGAGCAGTTTTTCTGGCAAGACCTGTGGCCTGTGAGAGACCCACAATGGAGCAGTCTGTTCCTGAAGGACTGTAGCCAGTGGAGAGGACCCATGCTGGAGCTGTTTGTGAAGGACTGTATACCATGGCTGGGACCCCACGCTAGAGTACAGGAACAATGTGAGGAGGAAGGAGCAGCAGAGAGGAGCTGTTATGGACTGACCACACCCTCCATTTCCCATCCCTCTGCACCACTTGGGGAGCAGAAGTAGAGGAGTTGAGAATGAAGGAGTGAAGTTGAACTTGGGAATAAAGCGGAGTGAGAGGGAGGTGTTTTTACGACAATTGCTTGTCGTAATTTTCATTTTCACATTTATGAAATTATTTAATTCCTTGAACCTCAAATGACTATCTGAGGTTAGCTTATTCTGTAGTGGAAATAGTATGGACAAATCATGCTTGATATTATCTTGATACGAACAGGTTCAGAATTTATAATGATATTTTCATTTTCAGACTAATTCCATATCCGTTTCCTCTAGTTGCCAGGTGATTTAAGGACTGTACTACCCTCCTCTGCTTCCATATAATTATTTCCTGTCTACAATTTACAGAATTCACTATGGCATTAAAATCACTCTTTGTATGGTTACATGGTAAATTGCATCACTGACAAGAAAATTTGGAAAAATTTTTTTAAAAAAATAGCAAACCTCTTAAAGCAGACTTAATGCTCAAGGAAAATAACCAACAGTTAGAGATCTGACCTGGCCTAACCAGCTCTCACCATGGTAGAAATTATTTCTGAACTTGTGTTCACTCTATCAGCTCCGTAATTTTCATCAGACACACCCATGTGTGTCTTCCTGTAGACACAGCTCCAGGGGCTTGCAGACACCTTCTCAGGCCTTGGCAGCCTTGCCAGTGTCCCAGCCATTACCTGGCCAAAATATAGTGCAAGACGTTGCTAAACGTAGTGGGTTTGGAGGTCCATGGGTCTTCCTCCTGTCCTTATTCAACTTGTGCAAGGATGCTGCAATGTCTCCAGGTCCTGATCCCAAAAAGCTAAATTCTATTTTCCATGCAGTGGTATCTATGGGAAAGTGCCCTTCAACATTTCCAGCAAAGTGTCATTAAGGGTACTGGGCCTTATACAACATCCTTTCCCTGACAAGCAGAACAACTATACAGCAGGCACTGGGTCAAGCAAGACACACAATGTCAAGCACACTTCCTGGAGATAAGCACACATCTGCATCCTACATGGCAATTCCTACACTCACCTTTCACAGCACAGAGGAAGGAGATTTGCAGTGTAACCTAGCGCTTGAAATGCAGCAAGGAAGGAGGTGGCAGGTGAGAAGGGAGGGAGGAAATCCGCAAACATGCCATCCCTCCCAGGGCATCAGATGACACATTCCCTTGCATCTCCTCTCAGCTCTGCTCTCTGTGCACCCACAGGGTAGATAGAGCCTGAGAACTCATGATCACACATGAAGGGATGAGGGCACTTGGGCAGCTGGGAACACTAGCAGAAATCTAGTATCTGTATCCCCAAGAACATGAGGAATGGCTGGCATTGCTCAGTCAGGGTTTTATGCATTTGCACTTTCTGCATTGCTTATCAGCCTAGAACTGGCTTACAACTTACAACTTGCAGTGAGAGCAACTTACTACTGGCAGTAAGAGCTTCCCGTCTTGGAGGGACGGCTGTCAGTCTTTTTAGTAGGCGAAATACATGATTGTTCTAATGTTCACTTGTACACACTGGAAATTGTTCAGTGCCACCAGTCATGGATTTCCACATAACCATGCTGCAAACTCAGCAGTCCCTGCTGTGTAAGCACAGCAACCTCACATGCTTACACATTACGGCACTCCACACTTGTAGAAATCCATACCAAACCTACCACCCAGGACTGGACAGCTCTTTGATGACAGTCAGGCGTTGTTCTCCCATCCAGTACATTCCTAGTAGACCCTTGGTGGGAAAAGTAGCTTTACTGACACCACTGCAAAATCTGGAGGAGAGGACCAACTCAAACATACTTCCTTCTCAGTTTGTACATATAGCCCAAGCAGCATTCAAGAAAATCAAACAACCATTGCCAGACCTTGCTACATTCCCTGAGCCATGAAGGAATCCACAGTTCTGCTTCCCGTAGACGCAGCTCCAGGGGCTTGCAGACACCTTCTCAGGCCTTGGCAGCCTTGCCAGTGTCCCAGCCATTACCTGGCCAAAATATAGTGCAAGACGTTGCTAAACGTAGTGGGTTTGGAGGTCCATGGGTCTTCCTCTTGTCCTTATTCAACTTGTGCAAGGATGCTGCAATGTCTCCAGGTGCTGCCAAGAATTAGGAGGAGCATGTATTCCCAATAGGCACACACAATAAACAAATAGCTGGCCACACAGCTCAAGACAGACAGAAGGCAATGTTTTTTATCCATATCCCCATAAACACATACAGCACTGACAAATATGAACAGCACAGATTGCCCATTCTTGTTCCTCCTCTCCTACCAATGAGATCTTAAGTCTGCTAGTGGAATGTGTACAATCACAACACATGGGTCTTTCCTGTAGCTGATCTTAGGCCTATCCAGTACTTGATCTCTAGAGCCCTACAGTCCCTAGTTGCTGGCGCTTGGACTTACAGGTCCCTGGGGTTTGTGATCTCACTCTAGTTGCTGGAACTCAGACCTCTCATCATATTTGCAGGCTAATCTACTTTGAAGGTCATGGGTATTCGCACAGGATCAGCAGCATTCACACAGAATTGAGAATACACACCCACACAGAAAATATTTACAAGTAGAGTTTGACAAGAATATTGGATAGACTGCCCTGGTAAGGACAGAGCTCTGTCACACAAGCCCTTTGTTTATACTGTGACTAGACCCTTTTATCCTTTTCTTTATCTGTTTCCCACACTTATTCCTGCCTGCTCCTTCCTTTCCCTGCCTCTGGTCCTTCGCCTAAATATCTTGTAATAAGGTTCTCATGCTCCCACAATCACCTTAAAGCACTCCATAAATTTTATACAATCCCAAATGCTCTTCCCTTCACATGCCATAATGAGGCCTAAGCCCATTCGAACCGTTGCTCCCTATAGTCTACAGTCCATACTACAGGGAAAGTTTCTCTAAGGTCAACAAAAGGTGACTCTTTGTGGGTTTCACAACATGGACAATGATTGCTCTCCCTGAATGGTCTTCCCAGTCTTTTCTGTTCTCGCTGATGAGATTACTACATTCATAGACCTATAATTGCTCTTCTGATCCCTTCCCTGCTCCTTTCTCCCTTTGTGTTTACAGTACTTACCCTTTAACCATGTAATCTAACATATGGCAACTTGCAGAGGGCTGCGTTGCCACAACTAGAGAAGAAAAAAACAAACCAAACCAAACTAAAAAAAAACCCTAGATATTTCAGCCAGCAGCCTTTCAACTAAACTTCAGACTTTACGTTTACACTATGGGCAAGAGTCACATGGTGGCTGGCTTCAGGTGCAGCTCGTCATCAGCCACTTCCCCCAAGTGGCAAGCCAGTTCAAAACAGCTCCACAGAGCTAGGTAATCGGAGTGGAAATCAGACAAGAGTTAGTGGGATGGTTGCATTGTTGGTAGTGATAGTGGTCATGAAAGAAGAGCAGGCACAGATGCACACTACCATCGCTACTGTCAACTCTAAAACTTCTCTTCCTATGGTTATAGTATGAAACCACCTGGCAAGTGCCCCTACATCCCTGCATCACAGAGAGATAACACTTATAAGCCCAAATGGCTGCTACTTTTATTACAGCAGAAGGAGCCTATGAAGGGAGTTCTCTCATTTTCTAGTAAGATTAATGAAGAAGCCTGAAGGTAGGTGGATTTGGTGAGATAGAGAGGCAGAAGGGATACAAGCAAGACAAATACTGTCTTCAGGGCACATGCAATGTCCTTCAGGTGTAACTTACAAGTACCAAACAGCCATATGGGACAGCTGCATCTGCCTCTCCAAAGCATCAACAGAGTGTGTCATGACCCTGCCAGCCACGTCCTGTCCCAGCTCATTCCTGTCTCCAGGGAGGTACTTGCTACCCCAGGGCTAGGGCTGCCCTACTCCTAGATGAGGCAGTGGGACAGGCCCTGGCTGCCAGGTCCTGCCCTGATGGACCCTTGGGGAACTCGCACCATCCCTGGGCCCTGGGAGCTGCTGGCACTTGTGGACATCTGACAGGGTGTTGTAAACTAAGCAGTTATCTGAAAAGTGTGACAAATTACAAGATAGACACTGCAATTAAGTCAAGACCCAGAACATGATGTCTATCCCACCTGACAGCACTGCAAACAGTGCCACCTGGACACCACACACAGGCTAACCCTCTGTCTAGGCATGATCATATCACACTGTCAGAGACTGAAAAAAATTAATTAATGTCTCAACATCGCTAGATGATGGAAAGAACCAAACAAAACATCGACGAACCACAAATGTCTCATTTTACCAGAAAAGTCTCTATTTTTTTGCTAAAAGCTTCAATAACTGTGAGACAAGGTATCCTGTTTTTGTATACCTTCCCCCGGAATAGAGCCAGACCCTGTGCATGAGCTCAGACCCTGGATGATACCAAGCATGCAGACCACTGCCAAGTGACTGCACAGTTCTGGGGGATGCAAAATAACTTTGTGGACACTGTCTTGCTGGACATTAGCTAACAACACACCTAAAATAACCGCATGGCTTACAGGGAACAAGTGAGCTTTGCATTTGCAGAGAGCTAACAACCACCACCATGGAGACAGATCAGCAGGATATAGCAACCGCAAACTCCTCTGCCTATGTCTGAGTCTTCAGAGGTGTGAAACCACAGGTGGAAAGCACCTGTCCTCCTACGATGGAGGGACCCGCGAAGGCCCCCAAAATGTCAAGAAGGAGGGGCCACTGCAAAGGACTACAAAAAGGGTTGCCACACAAATCCATGTGTGAACGTACAGCCCACCCAGTAAGATGGACTTTCAGGACGCCGATTCTCCATGGTGGCTTTTGAGATGTCGACCCCACTCACTCTGTAAGACATACTTTTGGGATGCTGACTCTCCTTGGTGGTATTTCCTCTCCTCCCCTTCTCTTTCTACGTCCACCCCACCCTCTCTCCCTCTTTCCCTCCTCTCTCCCCGCTCTCTCTCCCCCTTCTCCTCTCTTTCTCTTTCCCTCATTACCCTTTGTGTGTGAATGAAATGAAGAACCAACCTATGCATTTGACACCATTGTCTCTTAATTCTGTAACCGAGAATTCGCACCTCTCATAACCGGACCTTTATCGGTTCATTACACACACATGTGGAGACCTGGGGCTGCTGAGCAGGAGTAGAGGAGATCCAGACAACATAGGACATGCATAGGTGTATGCTGTGAATATGTGATAAAATTTAACATTGCAATATTTACGTATTTTTAGCATGCATCCGGATATACTTTATCAGTTCATCTCTTCTCTTTCCCATCAGTGTGGATGCTCAGTGTGCTCCACAGTGTTATTCAAGGGGAAAGTGTCCTTGCTGAGGTTCCTGTGCCCTGACCACTGGAGTCCACCTGAAGAACATGAACCTTTCAGAGCCTGTAAAAAGCAGCCACGGGGGTTGGGGTTGACTAGCAGGCAAATAGAGGAAAAACATCAGAGCTTAAGTTCAACTTTGAGTCTGCATCTCTAGGGAGTACTTTGTGAGAAAGGGACAGTGATGGATAACTACACCAGGGCATACCTGTGCCAGTGTGTCATGGTTTAGTCACACTCAGTAGCTAATATACCACACAGTCATTTGCTCACTCCTCCCCTCACCACCCTTCCAGTGCAATAGGGAGAATAATCAGGAAAGAAAGAAAAGCAAAGTTCATGGGTTGAGATAAAAACAGCTTAACGAACAGCAAAGGAAGAGAAAACAGAGATAGAAAACAAAACCAGAATATACTTAAGCACATGATTTACAGTACAATAGCTCACAGCAGATCCTAATGCCCAGCTCCCACACAAGTAGCAAAAGCTTAGCTTCCCTTAGCCCTTAGGAGTTGGCTGGATGGCCGCACTCAGAGAGTGGTGGTCAACGGCTCAATGTCCAAGTGGAGACCGGTCATGAGCGGCATCCCTCAGGGGTCCGTGTTAGGCCCGGCCCTGTTCAACATCTTTGTCGGCGACATGGACAGTGGAATAGAGTGCACCCTCAGCAAGTTCGCCGATGACATCAAGCTGTGTGGTGCCGTCGACACGCTGGAGGGGAGGGATGCCATCCAGAGGGACCTGGACAGGCTGGAGAGGTGAAGTTCAACCAGGCCAAGTGCAAGGTCCTGCATGTGGGTCGTGGCAATCCCAGGCACAAATACAGGCTGGGCGGAGAATGGATGGAGAGCAGCCCTGAGGAGAGGGACTTGGGAGTAATGGTGGACGAGAAGCTCAACATGAACCAGCAATGCGCCCTTGCGGCCCAGAAGGCCCACTGCATCCTGGGCTGCATCAAGAAGACTGTGGCCAGCAGGTCGAGGGAGGTGATTCTCCCCCTCTACTCTGCCCTGGTGAGACCCCACCTGGAGTACTGTGTCCAGTTCTAGAGCCCCCAACATAAGAAGGACATGGACCAGCTGGAGAGGGTCCAGAGGAGGGCCAGAAAGATGATAGGAGGGCTGGAGCAGTTTTCCTATGAGGACAGGCTGAGAGACTTGGGGCTGTTCAGCCTGGAGAAGAGGAGGCTCCGGGGAGACCTGATAGCGGTCTTCCAGTACCTCAAGGGGGCCTACAAGAAAGATGGGGAGAGGCTGTTCAGTAGGGCCTGTTGTGATAGGATGAGAGGTAATGGTTTTAAAATAGAGGGAGATAGATTCAGATTAGATACTAGGAAAAAATTTTTTACACTGAGGGTTGTAGAACAGTGGAACTGGTTGCCCAGAGAGGTGGTGGATGCCCCATCCCTGGAACCATTCAAGGCCAGGCTGGACGGGGCTCTGAGCAACCTGATCTAGTCAGGGATGTCCCTGCTTCTTGCAGGGGGGTTGGACTAGATGACCTTTGAAGGTCCCTTCCAACCCTAACCATTCTATGATTCTATGATTCTATGACTGTCCCCACTAAATATACTAAGCATGATGTCACACCGTATCGATTAGCCCTTTGGCTAATTTGGGTAAGCTATCCCAGATGTGTCCTCCAGTCACAGGTTCCATCTGCTCCAGCTGCTTTCCCAGCTCCAGCAAAAGTTAACTCTATCCTACTCGGAACCAGGACACACTGCAATGCCTTAAAAGGCCTAGGGCCAACAGTTTAGCAGTTTAGCATGAGACTAATACAGAACTAGACACTAGCGTTAAGCAAGCAGATATCTTTCTAGGAATGAAATTCATTTGACTAAAAGTAAATATTTAAGAGAATTATTCCTCTGTTGTTGGGGATCTAGTGCAGTTCAATATGTTTTAGTGCTCGAGGACAATTAGTCATGTTTGTGAAACCTCTGACACCCACCTCCGTCCATATAAGTATGCCCACAGCCAGAGCTTCTGAGACGACTTTGTATTCTTTTCCTGAAGAGAACATTTTAAAATTTCTGAACAGAAACTGTCCAGGCTACTGAAATAGGTGGCTAGCCTCAATGCTTCCCTATTAAAAGAACTGCTTGAAGACATCTCAGACAGATAAACTTGCCTGAAAAATCTAGAGGGAAATTCCTCTCAAAAATCCTTTGAAATGTGAAAATAATACAAACTGATTGACAACTGCTCATCCTGATTATGTCTGAAGGGTGTAGTGAAATGGAGCTAAACTATAATTTTAAAAATATTAAGGTACACAAGAAGCGGCTATTCTAATATGTTC
Organism: Ardeotis arabs; assembly: GCA_011801015.1. Classification (NCBI taxonomy): domain Eukaryota; kingdom Metazoa; phylum Chordata; class Aves; order Otidiformes; family Otididae; genus Ardeotis; species Ardeotis arabs. The sequence continues at coordinate 13,075 of JAAGAY010134484.1, forward strand.
TTTGCCTCTCTATGAAAGCTTAGCCTGCAGGCTAGCAGGAACTCATCTATTTAGCAGTTGGCCTGATCTTTCCTACTCCACACACAAATTGCCATCAAGGCCATGTGGACCCACACCAAGTATTTGTATAAGGAAAATCATCACATATATGTCTGGGAGCAGAGCCCAGAGGTGTATCACTCTGCTTCTTGCATTTGATTGTTGAATTCAATAGACTTCTGGAATAAAAAGCACTGTCATCACATATGCTCCTGTGCCAGACACAGGTCCCCCCTCTTCACTTTGATGCTGTAATGCAAGTATTGTGCTGACAAGTCTCTGTTTAAGAAGTTTGAACTGCTCTGCTGAAGTGTATGCCTAGTGCTGTTTAAGTAAATGCCACAAGCTGTGACTGAGAAAATAGGAGGTGATGTGTCCTTGGAAATGCTTAATACTGTCGATCTTAATTTGAGGTGAATCAGTTTTAACTTCTTCCTGTTCCAATTCCTTCTATAGTCCAGAAAGCCCTTCCTTCAGCTCCACACACTATATGGTTCAGAGACAGAAGGAGTATATGTCTTACCATGTAGTACACACTTTTTGGGCCTTGGTGTCGAATGCTAGAGAAAATGTACAATATTGTTTTATTTCTCCCATGCCTTTGATGAAGCAGAGACTTTTACTGCTGTACATAGCAGGCAGGGCAGCTTTGACAGGCTTTTCCGTGAGATGGAAAGCCATTCACCTGTGCCTTTTATAAGCAACTTACTTCTACCCGTACAGACTTGCCCTATTAGCGTACCCTCAAGGTTGGAGGAAGGGTTTGCCTTTCAGGGAGAGTACAGACATAAAGTAAGGATGAATTTGAGGGTGCACTGAAAGGGGCCGGAAGTGTAGTTTGCTTTGAATATGACTTGTGACATCACCTTGTTGGAAACATCATCGATTTGTAATGTTATTTTCACAAAGGGGTTTATCTACAGAGCCTCCAGAGAATATAGGGGTAGATAAGTTATGCAATACATGAGAGGAAGCATCTTATGAACTACCATAGTTATTTTAGGAAAGGCAGGTGGATTAAATATCGACATATTTAATAATGAATCTCACTCTTACTGTCTGTGAAGTCTTTCTAAAGGTAAGACTGGAAAAAATAAGAAAAATCTAGCCATGGAAGTTTGTGACAGGAATATGTTAATTTAAGTTGCAGTCCAATATTTATTTAATTCTTCATTGCCCTATCAAAAAGTCTATATGGAGAACAGCATGCAGTTTCTTCTCCTGTAATAATATGCCTCTCTTTACTGTGAGAGACTAGAGTCTAGAGTCATCAATAAGCAAGGATCGCACTCTCCATGTTCAAGCCCCTAGCTCCCACATACTAATACCGAAATACAGGTTATAAAACATTTTTAACGTGCTTTGTGATATGGCTGAGGGAGACTTTTGACAGGTTGAGAATGGTTTCCTTACAAACTCATTTTAGTCATGAGTGCACATAGGAAAGATAAAAGCCTACCTGTCTAATATGTTTTGCGTCATATAAATATGTCCTACCATCTGCCCCCAGGAACTAAAATATGACTATATCCAATGTACTGGATAATCAAAATGCCTTCCAGAACTTTTTTTTTTGTATTTTTAGTCTGTACCTTAAAAACAATGAAATTTAATACTATATAAAAAGTTATATTTATGTGATTTAAAATGTAAAATAAAATAAACAAATATAGAATATGATCATAAATAACTGTTGAATGAATGTGATTAAATCCTGAAGGTAGCAGGACCAAATGCTTTATGAGGGAAGTTGAGCAGGAATGGATTCCTGACCCCATGTATTTTGACTTTTATCAATGACTTGGAAGAAATAATGTTACAGTCAATATTTTAAAGATAACTGAGATTGTGCAACTGGTTAAATAATTAAGAGTACAGATCATTGCCACAAGAAGATATGGATGACTTGGTAAATTAGGACATGAAAATTATTATTCTCAGAACTACATAATGTAAGATGTGCTTGCAGAAAGACCGTATTAGGGAGACTATATTAGGATGCAAAGACTCCGAAAGACTCAGTAGATAATTAACTAAATAGGAGTGTCCTATAGTTCCCAAGGTCATAACTATAATAGATAATTAGTGGGAATATGAAATAGGAGCAAAGATGTGCCTGTTACAGAGATCCAGTTCCGTATCTTGAGAAGAATGTTAAAACACTGGAGAGTTTAAAACAAAAAGAAAGCCCCTGAAATAATTATTCCTGTAGTTGAAAAAAAATGTATAGACTCTCAAAAAAAACATTTTGGCTTTTAAAATAACCAAAGGAACTTGAAAGAGTGGTTTAATCATACCCTTTAAGTATTTGCATGGGTGTACTTACAACTTAGGTGTACTTAAAAAGACTTTGTAGGGATTCCATTCTAGTAAATGAGAAAGTTGTGCCAATATTTACTGGACAGTTGTCTGGATGTGTTAACTTAAATTAGTTATTGAGTTATATTAGGAAATTGCAGTTCAGGGTAGCAGGAGCTCTCTTCATGGTGTGTTTCCTGAAGATGATGCTCTGACATTTGATTAACAGTTTCATGTTTTTGAAGAGGGCCTTGAGAATGGCCCTCCATGTATAGATGCCTGAATTCACTGATGATCATCCCACATACCTAACACTACATTGCTCCTACCAATGTAGGAACTGATTTTGCAGGTATGGAATCTCTTTTCTACACTGGAGAAAGATGGGAGGGAAATCGCAGCTTTGGTGAGTTTCATGGTTGTCTTCTTTTGTGATGACAATGATGATGGTATGTTTAGAGAAACCATCAACCCTGTTATGATGTTCAGAGTTCTACAGGTGGTACAGAGCTTGCAGTGAGCAGCAGTTCTGCAGACCTTAACCTGAAGAAGAGGGCAGTTGCCATTCAATCTGAAGAGAACATGGATGCAAACATGAGTAACAGTAGCGTGACAAAAACTTAAAAATTGTATTTATGAGAAGCAAGCAACTTTTGTGATCATGAAGAAAACTTAGTTTGTCTTAAGTTTAACAAAATTGAAACAAACTAACATTATTTTAAAATGTATTATAATTTAAAATTTATTTTTTTATTAAAAAAAAGTCAATGTTTGCATTTAAACAGTTCACCGTAGTTTTCAGGAAATAAATGTGTTATTTTAAAATGCTTGGACTTATTTTCCCTCTCTTCCCTGTTGACTGAAGTGTGTCTTAAGCAAATGTTTGAGTATGTAATTAGAAAACTCTAAGCATGAACAGGTGCAGCAAATATATTTGCAGCACTGTACATTTTGAACATTTATACCATTGAAGTTAGTTATCTCAAATATTTACAATGATTATTTTGTTTCAAAATGTTATCAGAGACAATTCAGTTATACCAGAAATATAGTTTTTTTATATTATTAGTTCATATCTGTATAGTATGGTCTTTTTTTTTTTGCTAGTGCATTTACTTGCATTTACTACAAAGTCAGAACAATTAAAAATGTTCAAAGACTTTATTTTACAATAGATTTTTTTTGTTTGTGGGGAATGATTAAGAAATTCTTCTTTTGTTTGAGTAACATATATTCTACTTCTGTTTAAAAAAAATACCCTACTCTTGTGTTCAAAGACTGAGATGCATTCTCCAAATATTTTAACTTCAACATGTTTATGACTCTGTCTTTCATGTCATGACTAGCTATCAAGTTAATAGAGAAGTACACTGCTATATGATTTGGCAACATTCAACCTATTCAAAGTATGTCTTTTATATTGTAAAATTCCTTGGAATTCTTATGTGTTTCTTAAAGAACTAAAGCAATTTTGAAACATATCATTTTGGAAGAGTAGGTGCAGACTGGGTGTAATGTCAAGTAAGACACTGTTGTCTTACTTCAAAATTGTGCATCTGAAGAGCTGGAAAGTTGTTTTCATGAAGTAATGATTTCTGCACTAATCCCAGACTCATTAAAAATTAAATATGATAGTTCTTCATGCTGAAGTGTTTTTTGCTTTGCTGGCTCAAGTCCCTTTGGCTGTTAAACAGGGGATCATAGGGCATATTTTCTGCTTGCACTTTGACCACTCAAACTTCAAAACCAGTTGCTAAAATTTATAACAGATTCCAAATCAAGTATAAATGCTACTTTTTCCACTAACCATAATTACTCATAAATACTTTTTAAGTTCTACTTTTAATGTGTCATTTATTGACTTAACCACTCATTAGCTTTTCTCTAGTAATAGAAAAGTGGCTCTAAAGAGCTGTATTTTGGTAGCATGGTCCTTTGCCAAATATGGTTATAACTGAGAATTAAGACAAAACTCAGTATTACTTATGTGGTGACTCAATATGAGTGATATGCTAAAGGAACAGAAGGTCAATGCCTCTACACTTTGATAAATGCTTTGATGAAAAACTCAGAGAAAAAGATAACATGTGGATGTATTTGTGCTATTCAAAGCAAATGAACTGAACATAGTGAAAAAGAAACTTTTCTTCCCAAGGAACAAAGGCTATCTGTGCATCTGCAGTTTGAGATTAAAGGTAACAAAGGACAATAGTGCTTTCATTGGTAGTGCTCTTTCCCCATTATAGCTTGGCCTCACAATGCTTCATTTATCAGGAATGTATTATGGGAGACAGCTAAAAAATATCCATGTGATAGATACTCTTTTTCCTAGAATAAAAGGCTTACTGTAATACTGGAATTACAGAAGAATTTGCTTCAGAATTTCTGGGAACTTCATAAGCCCTTAAAAACATTTATCTATTTCCAATGTCATGTCATTGCCTTTTCCATTTCTTTGTTAAAAGACTAAGCAACATTCAAATATTATTGACCGTATTTTTCCAATGTGTTTGAGGTATAAAAGTGACGAATTAACATTTTCCTCACTGTGGGTCCATTTTCCAGACCTTCAAGAATTTGCATGTATCATAGTTCTTCACATTTCTGGAACAGGAAGTCTATATTAGCTGCTGAAGAGAAGTTGCAGACTGAGACTCATGAATTATACATCCTGATAAGAATTTGGTTTACAAATGACTTCTGGTTAATTATTGAGTAAATGATCCTACACACAATTTCCCTCTGGAAAAATGGAAGATAGGAAATTCTGCTCAGAAAAAGTAAGACAGAAGAGTTCAAGTTTTCTACAAGCATTTTATTGGCTCTAATCATACTGAATTTCTGTCACTGCAACTAAGCAATATACTAGATACAACAACAAAGGCCAGGTAAACTAAAGATTTGTAAGAGTAAAGTTGTCAATTTCCAGCCCATTTTCAGCAATATACAAGCACATTAGCAGTAAGATATTGCAAATGGCATAGTTACTGTGCTCTTTCTTATTATGGTCCTCCCCACCAGTTAAGTTCATTTAAGAGGCAAGTTTTTTGCATCGTGTGAAATTCTCATAACAATTATTATTTATCACTATTCATTCCCTAAGCTGTTGGAAAACACAAGAATGACCATACTTTCTACACAGTCTTCGTGTTACCAGCTTCATAGAAAAATGGAAGTATAGGACATGCATCCACCCACAATAGAGAGTAGGCAATATGGTGTGCAGATGTGAGCCCCCACATTATTTCTGCATGGAATTCTCAGTGTCTATCCATGTAAATGAGTTTCCTTTATTATGTTTACAGGCTTAAGACCTCAGAGAAAAATATTTTGACAGGGCTGCACTACAGCTCATAAACCTTTTAATTTATCAGTAAATATACTTAGAAATTGTCACACTCCTCATAGGTCTTTTCACTACTAGCTTTAAGCAAAATTATTTAGAAGTTTGCTAAGGCATAATATCTATTAGGGAAAAAGATTGAATGATATGAAGGGAAAGGGCTTTTGAATCTTACAAGACAACCATATTCATATTTCCCAAAGAAGCAGAACAGACTACTTTATTCCACAGAAACTTCTACATCTGTTCCCAATAGCTTTCAATGGTGCCTTCTAAACATGGAACTATGAGAAAATATTTTTTTTCCAGTGCTATGAAATAAATTCTGCACTTAATCCCATTTGTTTTTTATGGTCAGGGAATTATCACCCCTTTCGTCAACCTCTAACAGGATACTTCTTTCCAAATTAATCAATAGAGCTCCTCTGGTTTTGTTTCTGTCCATTATTTCACTAGAGCTGCAGAAGTAAATGTCAATGGAGATAATGTATGTTCCACACTTCATTCTTTCAAACTTTCCAACTCAGTGCATCTTGCTAAGTGAAACAAGGGTACATGGAACCATACAAATTGTTACTAATAGGCTTATGTCAGAACTTAAAATTGTAGCACACCCAGTAGTATTTGGGATGCATTTACCCAAATAAAATTTTACAGTAATTTAGTGTTAACTGTCTTGACCTCTGTAAACAAGGAAGTATAGGGAAAATACTCCAAGAAGCAAATAACAGGAAACTTATAATTTTGATTGTCTTAGCATTTGAACCTTTGCCATAAAGTTCACATGTTATTAAATCATTAATACTTTCATCATGTACAGCAGTTAAAATCCTGTAAGTAAGGCTGTAGTTCAGTTAGTTAACTTGAGATCTTGATATTTATACTTTTACTTTTGTTTGAATGCCTATTCTTCTGCCATATGTAGTGTCTCATTGCAATATTTTTCCCCTTTAACAGAAGGATAAATTGTTCTGTATACTTAGTTAACTATATTCTTACAACACATATTTTGACTTAAAGAAAAGCCTTGCAGTCAAATGAATGACGTTAGTGTTTTATCCCTAAACAACAGCTTGTTACTTTTCACTCAGTACATGCCACCTTTTTATTGGCTTTTTTTTTTCTTTTGGATTTGTTTTTGTTTTTTTTTTTTAAATAAACTCGAGTAGAAACATTATTATTGGGTTAATAACTTAACTGCTTTATTAGTCCTGGGTTAGGGATAATGATGGAAATTCTGCCACAGTAAGATCAATATTCTAGTCTTACAAAGTAATTCATATTAAATGAGAGGTATTAATTTAAATTCAGTATAAGCCCTTTACCAGAAGGACTGAACAAGTGAAGTTTAGAATCTTTGCTAACGGAAAAAAAAAAAGTATTTTCTTTAATGGTTTTATGATGCAAGTGAAAAGACGTTTTGGTAATGAACTGATAATTCTTCAGTAATATTAATCTCAGTGGATGCCAAATGAAAGGCTACATGCCCTGAGAAATGCAAAAGGAAAGCAGAAAGAATTACATGTACAGAATAATTGATAATTGTATATCTTTGTTTTCTGCTTGAGTGCTGTGAAGAAAGAAAATCCACCATTTATAAGTACCACTTTTCTCCAACAAAAGCCTGTATTTTTCTTGCTCTTCCATGCCTAGGTGATACAATACAGGATTTATTATTTTTTAAAATAAAATTCTATTGGATATATAAGAACAGTCCTGAGAAAAGGGCAGTTCTAAGCAGTCAACAAAAGGTTATCTACTTTTGTATCTTCTTACATTGCCTTCAAAGTGTGATACAACGTTCCAATTCCCAGCTAATGTGAACAGCTGTAACACTGATCTGGTACAAATACTGATAAAGATGGATATCTACTTAACAAGGAGCTCCTGAGGCTTCCCTGATGAGCTCAGCACTCTAGTAAACTCAACAGGAGTCTGAGATGTCCCCCATGAGCTCAGCAAGAGACCAGAACAACCCCAATAAGCTGACCAGGAGCTGACATGGCCTTAATAAGGGACAGTTGGTAGAAAAAAGAAAATGTGATGATGAACAAAACCAGGAACTAATGTCCTATGCTCACTTACATATCTACACCAAAAATGTGTGAAATGTAACTTGCTATCTGTTCAAGACAAGATTCTCTGTAAGAGCTTCTCTGCACAAACTTTTCTGAAGAAGTTTCTCTGCACAGGATACCCTGGAGAGATCAGACCCTCTCTGGGGATGTCTGGCTGAGTCCAAACTCCGTGATATGGAGCATCTATGAAAACCTGACTTTTCTGCCCCACTCCTGGAAGCAGTTTGATGAGTGCTGTATTGGTAACACCTCACATAAAAACATTTAGCCACGCATATACATAAAATTATGATAAGCATATACTTCTTTTAGTAGTGGTAATTCTGTTGTAACTTGTTTTATACATACATATACACATTATATATATAAACTATATCTCTGTGTGTGTGTGTGTGTGTGTATAGATACACTTACTTTACTAGTGGTCATTTTGTAGTAACCTGTAATATATACTTGGTTTGCTAGCAGTACTTTGCAGTAAGGAAATTCTTGGGAATCCAAACCTCTATGTCCTTGTGTATTATGGAATCCTGAGAACCCCACAATCACGATCTTACACATCTGCAGGTCAGGTAATCCTTCTAGGTCGTGACTGTGGTCATTACACGAGTATACAGTCTAGTATTCTAAACCCAAGAATTATTGTGTTTGTTCCAGTTTCACTGTGGTTTCTTTTCCCTGTGGTTCCAAAATAAGATACAACATTTGGTAATTCTGTTTCTATTTTGACTATAAGGTTTCTTGGCAGAAACACACTAATATGGAACCACTCTAGAGAAAAATTCAACTAAAAACATATTATCTGCTGATGTTATATTACACTATTGGAATTAAGGTTCATTTGTCTGTAGGGATTTTAACATGAATTTACTTTACTTTTTAGTCTATTTAAGGTAGAATAAATATTGAATAAATAAATGAATAAAATCCAAATATAAAAGGATTAAAGTAATGTTTGGGATGGATAGGATTGGTTTTTTGAAAGATTTTTCTTCCTCTACAGTATCCAATTCCATCCTACTTCAATACACACCAAGGTTCAAAATTCTTCAGAGCTGACTGGTTTTACAAATAACTTTTCTGTAATTTCACAAAAGCTTCAGAAAATGCTAGCAAGTGGCCTGCTATTGTAACTCATTTGCTAAGGAAGATAATTAATTGAAGTGACTATGTAAGAATCAAAATTTTAACTCATTGGTTGTATTTTACTTACAAAAAAGTGAAATGACAGTATGTCAAGTATGTAAAAAAATTTCCTTCTTGTATTCTTTAATAAAAATTATGTTTATAATGATTCACTTATGATGCAAATTGTTTCATTTCCTTTCAATTCTTCTGGTATAAATCAGAAGAGCATCCATTGTAATTAATGTATTTGTGCAATTGGAAAAGTAGTATTAATGCTCAACAACGCTTTCTATATCATTGGGGTGCAGATGAGCGTTAAAAATTGTTTATTCTTATTTAGACATTTATGTGAAGTGAATTGCAGGCTGTAATGCACTTTTCATTAATTTGGAGGGGGTCTATGTTTTAGGTCAGTGGTACTATAGCTGTACATTACAGCATTTTTATGAAGGAGAGAAAAAGCAGGCAGAAGGAACTGCTAATCATCAGAGGAATGTTTTAGTGTTTAAAGCAAAACTGGAAATGCCTTCAAACAATGATCTACAAGTTGAATGTATAACAATCTTAAAAGAATGTCTGTTGAAGTGTGTATTAGCCCAGAGGAGAAAAAGATCAACAATGGTCAATTTGGTTTCTTTTTTACCCATAACTTTCGTGAGCAAGAGCCTCAATCCAGCCTCCCTTTGTAACTTTATAAATGCAAGTGTTTTTATACATGCAAAACTAGTACAGTGTTACCTAATTTATAGCATAGTTAGAGTACTGCCTTTAGTTCCATCTTCTGTGTAATTTCAGAGAATAATCAACTGTGTTAAAATGCAGATTTATTAGATATTTATGTGCTCTGCTCTTAGTTGAGCTTCTCTGTTAAAAAAAAAAAAAAAACCCATAAGCCCATTTACTTTGAGAGAAGGAAAAAAGCTGGCACCAAAGAATACTGTTCCCAGCAGACAGTCAGGTGACCTCTCTGCATTCACTGTTGTCAACTTGTGTTCTGGTGTAATGATAGAAGAAATTACATTCACATACAAGACATGATTGGCACTTTCTCACAGTACTGAACTAAGTGTGTGGGCTCTTCTCTGCTTTAACTACATCTTTAATCAATGAAATTTTGAGGCAAATAAAATAGTGAATAGCAGAGACTGTTACTGGAAGTCTATCAGTCACAAACTGGACGTAAAGAGAACATTGTTCATCAGTAATCTGGAGTAACAATAATGTTCATGTCCATTGCAGTAGTCCCATGAAGTGTGAGTGCTGCTCTTCTCACTCTGGAGACATGAAAGGAAAATGTCTCTTAAAGAAAACAAATTTACTTTTGACAAAATGTAAAAGTTTATAAAAACAAGAACTAATATCTGTAGAGGATCTTAAATATGCCAATAAAATTTTAAAACACAACACTACTGACACAAGACCTGACACATGAACAGAACTTCACCGGTTGCTTGGTCTGTGCAGCTCATAGCTCTTTGTAGCACCCTCTCTGCTGGTGCACCTGATCCAGCTCTGCTCCTACCAGGTTCACAGGTTAGAAAACAGGTCTCCATGCTTTTAATTGGGCACTAGTGAAGATAACATCACTGTCATGTCAGCAGGATTCACTACATAAAGCTGCAAATAACCAGACATTGTTCGGAATATCCCAGTCATATGGCAACAGAAACAGTGCCATGGGTGCTATTTATAACATATATATTGACAACAAATTCCACAGATGTGTCAAGAGTAACCTGCTGTTCTCTGCAGAAGAGTATTGTTAAACAGTTTGTATGGTATGACAAATTTTAACATACAAACAGGTCAGTTGTTATGTTAGTGGTATCAAAAGTCAAATAACATCTTATTTTTCATTTACATTCCTCAGATCTTCAGCTTGGCCTCACTGGTACAGTGTTAATATTCAGTTGCTTGTTGACTGGAACGGGATGGTCAAACAGTGGTATTGTCACTTTGGCATTTGCTCCTTAAGAAGTTATATATCGTGAAGATTTTTGGTCTATAGCTTTGATTAAGAAGGAGACATATGTCAATAACAGTCTAATGGTTTCAAAACAAGTAAAATCAAACTCCTAGAACGATTAAACATCGAAACATTTATAACAGCAGATGTCTAGTTTGATCCCTAGACACAGCTGTAATTCAATGACTGAACAACGTTGAGGATAGTGAGTTGGAATGAAAAGTCCTGAGCAGCAACATGTAGCACCTCATCAGAGGCTTCAGCTATAGTGTACATTATTTATTAAACTGTCAATCTGCTGTAACTAGAAAAACATTAGATCGAGTTCCCCAGCAACCAGCTCAGGGTCATCTGGGAGTGCTGTATCAGTAAGTTTTGAAATCATTATCCAGATGCTTCAGGGTAAGGTAGTGGCTGCTAGCAAAGTCAGTGGTAATTCTGACTAATTCTGACTAAATACAGACATCTTTTTTCTTTTCACACCGGAGCAACTGGTATTCACCATATGGAATAAGGCGACAATAGATTGGGAGTTTAAAATGGAAATGTCATCCATTCCTACAACCATGATAGTGACAGTGAAAACCACTGTGGTTTGTTGCTTCTCTCGGGTTCTGGAAAATGTCCTTCATGGAATAACAACCAGCAGAATCTCTTGGAAAGATTCCTCCCTAAAGGTAATCTGACTGGTGAAGAACAGATTGACATTTTCTGCTCACAGACAAAATCAAGGAAAGTTCAGAGAATAAAGTCAAGGTGTACATATGCTCCTTGCCTCTAACAAAATTAATCAGTACTGGTATTCTGTGAAAACATCTGTAGAGACCTCTGTCCAGGCAAGTCAATGGTTACTCATTTTAAGATGGAAAATCTTGGTAGAAAAGGTGAAATGTTAGAACCATTTTTTTTACTTAAAAGGGGACCAGGAAAGGCAGTACTCTTGGACAGGTTTAGTTTAACATTATGTGAGTTTAAGTATGGGTTTCGTATGCATGTATGTGAAAGTATGTTACTCATTACAAATGGTTTCCCCTGAAAAAGAGTCTTATGGTTGGTAGAAAGCATGTCAAACCAATAGTAAATATTGAAATTTGAGGAAAATTCTAACACCACAGCAGTGTATGCTGAAGGAAGCGTGCCTGAAAATGGAGTCACACAGACGACAGCAAGAGCCAGTAGGTTAACATGGTTGGAATGGAAAAAATCTGCCTTCAAGCAAAAGTGAGCACTGTGTAATTGTTCTTGCTACTTCTCTGTATGTCTGTGTCTTTTTTTAGAACTGTCACATCAAATGATTTAGCCAGTCACCCATCAGCTGTCTTTTTGTTCTTGGTACAAAATGGTTAAATGTCTTGAATAGTTAGTCTCAGAGCATTGCCTATAGCTGGTATTGAAGCAATGCTCCTCTGAGCCAAGCTGCACCAGACATCTGGTGCATATATCAAATAACCAACCATGCATAAGCATTTTGTATGGACAGTTTAAATACAATGAATGGTTAAGACTGACCCATTAAACATTACTGAGACATTCTCAAGGTAAATCTTCAGTCATATAACATCAGCCTCACAACATGAGATACAATTAAAGGTCATCTGCTATGGCAGAGAACATATGTTGATGTTATCAAACATATGGAGGAAAAAAAAGGGAAAATTACGCTGAACAAAATGCAACAAAATAAAACAAGAATAGTGTGTACAGGAAGATGCATCTGTCACATCTCCAGCTGTGAATGTGCTGCAAAAATTTAACAAAAATCCCGCAAGTGAAACTGTTCATTTTTTAAGTTGACAGAGGACTTCTTTTGACAGTGTAGAATATGCTATTAGTATACATATCTTATCAAAACCACAAAAATGTTAGTGTCATTATGAATGTTTTACAGGCAACACTACACTACCAAAACAAACAAACAAAAAAAGTAATTAATTACAAATTATATCTACTGAAATACAGGAATCCCTGATGAGGCTTCCCAAAAATCTCCAATATTTTTGCAATGGAATTTTCTTCAGGGAATATTACCCCTTAAGTGTGGCTTGGCACAGAAATGAGGAAATTGTTCCTAACAGCCAGAAAGTAGATCATTTGTATATGTAGCAGCTTTGTCATCACTTTCACAGATATTTGCAATTCTCAGTTGTCACAGCTGTTTGATGGGTATTCACATCTTCTGGGGCTCAAAGGACTGAACTGCACTTAAAATTCTCTCTCTCTGTCATACAAGTGCGATATCACGTGGTGTCAGGAAGTCACAAGCATGGGTAGATCCACGAGGAAAGTCACTGAGGAGCATGGGTTACAGCATGGTGAATAGAGTAGGGATCTCACCGAACAGAGGTCCAATCCCACAGTACTTGTACAAGGAGAGCAGAGAAAGACCAGTGACAGTAACCAGGGTCAGAGGAGGTCCTGGTGTTCTGGGGAGGGCCATGGGGACAGGGATGGGGACAGGGACAGGCCTAGCCAAGGCAGCAGGTTTGGGTCCGGGCCAGTGAGGAGATGTCACGGCACAGGCAACCCTACAGAGCAACCTGGGTGAGGGCCAGGGCAAAGGGTCTGAGCTCCAGCACAGCCCCTTCAGGAGGAGAAGCCCACAGAGGCTGTTCCCAGACCTTCTCCCAGGTCACCCCAAAACAGAGCTGGCCCTCACTACCTGCATCCTAGCCCTGGGAGGAGGAAAGAGCTTGCAGAGCCCATTAGTGCACACTGGACCCTGACACATGGTTGCTTTTCTGACCTAGACAGAATTTGAACCTTTACCTCACTGTAATCCCAAAAGAAATGTCTTGCTTTTGGTAAGTTTACAGATAGACCAATATTCTTCATTACTGGAAGCAGAAAGTATGAGGTGTGACTGTATGACTCTATGACTCATGTGAGTGTGAATCAGTTAGTTCTGATTGTTATTAGTTTATTTAAAAACTGTCCCCCTGTATCATAAACCTGCAGAAACTTTAAAGTACTGAGAGCTAGCACTGGCTCCCTTCATTAGAAACAAATTTATATCCCTGAGAAGACCCCTTAAGTGTAAAGCGATAGGAGAAAACAAGATGCCTTGAATGCAGACTATATTAAATATGAGAATACAACTGATCTACTCCATTTAATGTAACGGATTGTTTGCTCAGATTCTTTTTAACTTCATTCAGATGTAGCTGCAGTGCATTTCTTGGTTATCAACTGCACTTACTTGGTGCGTGAAACACATCTATGTTCAGAACAGAACACACAGAATCCTGTGATAGCAGCAAGACAGACCCCTGCAGGAGTCTGTTTCCTCCTGCATACAAGGTTAGGTTATGAACACAGTGGAACACATCGATGTGACTGATCACAGAATTGTAGAATCATGGAGTCATTTAGGTAGGAAAAGACCCTTAAGATCACTGAGTCCAACCATTAACCTAACACTAGCCACTAATGGCTCAGATGACAACAAATTTAAATGCTGATTAAAATCCAGTCAAGAAAAAAAAAGTCAAAAATCAATATACTTCAAAGATTAGCAGTTTTAATATAAATTTTTTATGATTTACAAAAAGAACATTATAAAATAACTAATTGCCTACAAAAACATTGTTTAGAAATTGAGAGGATAGTGGAATTATCAAATATATATAAGAATAGGTCATACTGTTATAGCTTCTTATTAGACACCTAAAGGGGCCTGGGGGCTTTTTACTTTGATCAGGTATTGTGTACAGAGAATTTCACAAAATTTTGAAGAAAGCTTACCAGCTAGTGCACAGAATCAGATTATTGTTGACTAACTGAAAAGTGATCTTGAAAAAAATAGTTTTGTTTTTTAAACCTATGATTTAAGCCACATAGGATGGGGCAGGGAACAAAACTGATTTCTCATAATGAAGTACAGCTTCTTAGATATTTCATCTGTAATTGAGAGATGCCTGAGGAGCAAAGCTTCAAAACAAAATCCAATGTACAGCATCCTAGATAAAGTATCTTGTAGTGCAGTTCCATTGAATGGGAAGCTTTTTATGAGAATTGAATCATTTTCACTAGAGAGAGTAGTCATCAAATGCTCTCCTTGTTGACGTTTCATAGTTTAAGCACTGAATAATCAAACAGGCCATTAAAAGTGGTGTTTAAGAATAACTGTTTGAACAGCTCATCTGAAAGTAGATAGTGCTTCTGTGTGACTGTCTGCTTTGTATATGTGCTGGTATCAATACACTATGAGAATAGCATATGGTTTATTTGATGGAAAGTAATGAAAAATGACAGGCTATTTGAAGATGCTGTGGTGCCAATTTAATGAATAATGCATTAGAGGAACAGGTATAATCAGTGCAGTTTAATAGTCTGCAGCCTCAAGAGATACAACAGCAGCATGCAGAGGAATTATCCTTGTATTAGGACCACCTGACACTTATCTTTTTCCCTTGATTTTATTTGATTGAGACTACAGTGAAATAAAGTCTTTAAAAAGGCAAAGAGTCAGAACCAAAAATGTTATGTCCTGAGTCAGAATGAATGCAGTACACATATGCTGTGTGATTTACCTTTTAATAATAAACACAATTTTAAAAATCTCTTTTCTCTGTTTTAAAATTCAATATATGTTTTAGAGCTTCTAATATTATAGATAAAACAAACTTGTCATTCATGCATGGAAACCATTTCCATTTTGTACGAATGACTTCATGTCATTTCAAAAGATGCAGCACATTGCATATACCAAAAATGTTTTTAAATTGAATTATTTTCCTGTACCAAAAATAAGTATAAGACTAATTTACAAAAAACTGTCTTGCAGAATGGTGTAAAAGATTTTGCATGAAGCATGTACTGATTTTTATTTAATGATCATAGAAAAGCTCTATGAAAGAGATTTATGCTTAGGCACACAAATTCCTCTTGGCACCTCAGTCCCACATTACAATGTCATGAGTCCACAACAAGGAATATGAGTTAAAGTAAATGACTTGGGACACAGGATTTCAATCCTTGTATTTACACTTTTACTCAAGGAAAGATGCCTATATTTCTGAGCTGAAAGTTCCATTTTCTGCCTAACAAATGAGCTACAGTGACATATGTCCAGATTTCATCTTTATGAACCTGTTCTGCTTGCTATATATTTGCATCAAAAAGCCATCTTGACAGATCTCACTTTAAAAAAAAATCATTGTGGCTTTTGAAACAGCATTCTATAAGTCAACCAGGCAGTGTGTGTGTAGATATATACACATATACATTTACATATATTCACATATATACACATCCTAAAAATGAGAAAAAAAACCCAAATGTAATCTAGGGTGGGAAATGCTTTGGAAAAGTAAAATAAGTTTATTAAATGGTTATAAAGTCAGTTGGCACAAATAAGTTTCGATAGAACATCATTGCTCATGAAATTAACTGTTCTATGTTATGATAATCTGTTCTGGTCTTTCCACTCTTCCTTCACCACAGTTATAATTGCATGTGTAATTACTGCATGCCTTGCAGCTCTTAGCAAAACAAGTATATGCAAAAATACATCATATCTTGGGACAAAAATACTATAATTTATTTTTATAGCAACTTCAGAATATCTAGAGTTTTTAACTACGAATACTTAGCAATAAAACCCAAATAGTGTTAGTCATTATTAGAAGCATGATGGTTCTTATACTGGAAGCGTTTCCTATTCTTCCACTTAGTAAAAATATTGTAAAGATGAATGTATCTGAGCATGGAAAATCATAGAATCATAGAATGGTTAGGGTTGGAAGGGACCTTCAAAGGTCATCTAGTCCAACCCCCCTGCAAGGAGCAGGGACATCCCCGACTAGATCAGGTTGCT
>JAAGAY010134485.1:0-45208 GCA_011801015.1 Ardeotis arabs
GGACCTTCTCCAGCTGGTCCATGTCCTTCTTATGTTGGGGGCTCCAGAACTGGACACAGTACTCCAGGTGGGGTCTCACCAGGGCAGAGTAGAAGGGGAGAATCACCTCCCTTGACCTGCTGGCCACACTCCTCTTGATGCAGCCCAGGATGCGGTTGGCCTTCTGGGCTGCAAGAGCACATTGCCGGCTCATGCTGAGCTTCTTGTCCACCAGCACTCCCAACTCCTTCTCCTCAGGGCTGCTCTCCATCCATTTTCCGCCCAGCCTGTATTTGTGCCTGGGATTGCCACAACCCATGTGCAGGACCTTACACTTGGCCTGGTTGAACTTCATGAGGCTAGCATGGGCCCACCTCTCCAGCCTGCCAAGGTCATAACAAACAAGATAGAGCCACATAAATAAATTCAGTTGTTGAATTCCTTTCATTTTCTAGTAATTCTCCAGCAAAGACTAATTTAAAAGAAAATAAAATAGAAGAAGAATTAAAATAAATTTTAAAAGCATAAGAGGTTTAAAGTTTTCAAATAAACTTTGAAGTTTTCCCTCATATCCATGGAACATAAGAATTTTTTTTTCAGGTGGTCAGAATTCAGCACTGCGTACACAAAAGTATAGACAGACTATCCACTTTATATGTTCAATACTTCATTTATCTCTGAAAGTTGGTACTTGTTATTTTTCAAAGTTGCAAGTACTTTAGCAAATAACATAATTGTGAAGGTCAATGCTACTTGTGAATAATTTTCTATTCAACTTTTATTCTTCTTTAATAGATATTAGAACCATAAGGAACAGATGTAGGGCTAACATAATAAGATGACATTGACATCAGTTCCCATCCTGTGATTTATGTCAACAAGCACTGAGAATTCTTTAATATTAGCAAAGTTACAGAATTACACTTGGAATGAATGCTGTCACAACTGTGAGTTGTCATTGTTGTGGGTTTTTTAATGTATGAAAATAATATTCTGCATTAAATCTAACATATTTTTCCATGTAATAATCTTCAACCAAGAAAATAATAAAAAATATTTTTATTATATGTTTAGTAAGTTTTATATTATTATTATCTACCTTATATATAATTGTTTGCTCAGTGACCAGGCTTTTTAAATTAATTTTTTTGTTGAAGTAGTTTGCTGCTATATGGTAAGAAACAGGTCTATTCCAAAATGTCTCAACCAGTTAACATTTACTATCAGAATCTATTCAGAATTTTAAAGATTATATCTTGAACTATTGAACAGATAATAATGAGCTCACCTAAGGAAGCATAATAAATATTTTTATTATATGAATTTACAACAAGCTATATAGAATATAGCGACATTATACTTCTATAAAATCTCACATTTCGGAAAGACTGAACATCACACATTAGACTTCATAGGTCATAGTAATCTGACAAAATACCTAATCATATAAAATTTCAGTATATATAGTATAATCTATTGTGGTAAAAATCTTGTTTGAAAAATACTGTTTCACATTTTATAGAAGTAACTGGCCTGGCCAGGTGAAAAACAGAGTTGAGGGAGATCAAGCAGCCAGTAACTAATAAGTCTAACAACATTACAGAAGTAGGTGCACTAGTTAAGTATTACCAGAGGACAAGGTCTAGGAAAGAAAATATTTCACACCTTAAAAAAATTCATATTTCTATGGTAGAGAAAAGAAGATAAAGGGTGTGATTCAAAGAAGAAGCTGTATTCAGGCCACGAAGTAATAGCTTATGGATAATGTAGACAGACAGATAGATAGATCAATCAATTAAATGATTGATCGGTTGTATACAGTTGCAGTAATTACCCAAAGAGACAGTTAGCATTTGTCAGAAATTGGAAAGTTATATTATTTCATGGTGGATATTCACTTTAACATCCCAAATGGGACACTCTTCTAAAAAGAAAGGACACCGAAATCTCCATTTACAAATATACCTTCTGATTTCCAATTAAGGCAGAAAAATATACTTCCAAACATCATATTTTGAAGGAGATTTTTCTAAAAGGAGATACTTGCAAAATGTCTTGTAGAAGTTCTGATAAAATGTATGCTTACAAAGTCTGCGAGGAAAGAAGTAGGGTACAACCTGATACCTTAAGTGAAATCACTTTTGCTTGTTTTTGATCAGCCACCATTTCTGTTAAGCATCTGCAAATGGCATACAGGAGTATAATTCCCTGCCGGTCATTCTTGTTGCTTCCTGCAGCCACACGGCAGAATTCTGTTTCTTACATAAAGAAGTGGTATTTTCTTTCTTAAAGAAAATATTTCATCATTATGCTGATGAAAAAGACTTTCTTCCTGAGCACTGACAGATCAGAGATGACACTACAAATACATATAATTTATTTTTACCGTCTCTTTTTAATATTTGATGTTTAAGAAACCGTAGCCTAAATAAAGGATCTCACATGACACAGATTTTGTAGGTTCATGTGCGTTAATGTAACTAAAAAAGAAAACATTTAGTCAGTGTATGTATCATGAATAGGAACCAGAAGATGTCAAAAAGGTTTCTCCTACCCCAGGTTCAAAAATGGCCTTCTTTGGGCACTATCTTTTTCTCATTAATGTTTCCGAAAAACATTTTTTATCAAGTTTCTTACAGCTTTCAAAACAGTAGATTGTTTCTCTGAAATTGCTTTAATTGGAAATACCTTTCACAACATATCGCAATTCTGACAAAGTCATTTGACTTCAGAGCAGAGCTTTGTTAAATTTATCCTGATGTGAACTGACATCATGAGGTCATCTCCATATCTTGAATTACCTGTGTTTCACTTTGATTATGGCCTGAGAAGTGTAGATATGTAGGATGGCTTTGCTAGTTCTGCAATAATCTTAGAGCTGCTGAAGAGGAGCCACACAATAGATCATCGCTGAAACAGATAGTAGTAATTGTATTTAATCCAGGTGACCTAATAAATACCTAGTAATTAGCAGAATAATTATAAGAAAAAGTCAGTATTGTGGTCTTATAGCACAGCATGTTTTTTTATGAACTGGAAGGATATTTGTTTCTCAAACATATATGCTGTTCTTAAGAAGTTTTTTTTTTCCTTGGGATTCATATACATTTCTGCTAGGTTATGATTACAGATTAATGAAAAAAAAATATTCTAAATATTTTATCACTTAAATTACACAGGATGTAATACTTTACAGTTGTGCAAAAAACTGAGAGGAAAAACTAGTGTATGAGAAGGGACACTGTAGAGCAGTAAATTAAAAAACACCCTTATGAAAGTGGCTATACAACAAGAATATCACTGGCCATATTGCATAAGGACTGATGTCTAAACATTAAATGAAGTAAACAGGTGATCAATGAAAAATAAGCTAGCTATTTTATGTGTTTAATCAGTGTTCTTAAAACCCTCTTCAAACCACGCAATATTCTGGTTTTTTTGCATCATGAACTCTCTTCCCATCATATACTTGCAGAAGAATGCAGCCATATATTTAGTTTGACAGTGGTGTCTTATGGAATTGTTTTTGGTCTATTGAACCTGAAGATATTTGGAAGAAGTGGTAAGAACAAGCTTTAAAATGCTTAATGTTACTAGGGTTTCTAATTTTATTTTGAAAGTAGAAACTCTTAAAATGTTATTCTAATACTTTCTGCTTCATTGATACTTGACGCAAAAGTCTCTGTTGTGTTAATTGTAGGATATATTTTTAAAGACACATTGACATAGATCTTAAGTTGCTGAGATGAGAGAAGTAAACCTAGAAAAGTGAAGAGAGCAAAATTTCAAATATTCAAATGGCATGTACCAAAATACTTTTGATATTATTGAAAACATTTTCTGCCACAGATTTTCAGCAATATTAGAAACTTAATGATTGTAAGTTGCCTTCAGTGATAACTAAGCAGAAACTGGGTAAAAACAGGAAAAAAACCCAGACTCTCAAAGAATCATAAAATTTTTCTGTATCATATCAAAAAAACCCAAACCAGCCCTTCAAAGAGTGGATAGTACATTATTACTGCTGAATTGTTTCTGTCTTGAAACGTCCTTTCTTTGAATCCCTGTCGCAGATGGAGTGACGAACTTCACTCACAAGAGTGAATATATTTAATTGATATAAAACAGTGAATTAATGACATTTAATAGTAAATGGTAAATGTGACAATGGTTTAACAAGATTCAATGGCAAGATACACTGGATTACTTACCTCATAGAGGACAAGGTCAGACAAAACTGTCAGTGAGACCCTCCCATTGAGTCATGAGGTTCAGAGTGGACCCTCTTGCTTTCTAAACTCCTTCTCAGACAGGAGTCTAGGTGCAGTTGGATCCAATCCTAGTCCCAGATTTGATCAATGTCTTACGTCTAAAGGATTATATATGTTCAATCAGTCCTTTATATCACTTAGTTAAGATTTCAGAGTTTATCATGCTATTAGTCTCTTACCGAGAATGTGTTGTGGCAAGGAGTGTCTCAACCTCGTGGAGTAAACTTGAGAGGAATCATTACCCAAGGGGAGATCCTGACGTGCAGTTCACTGCAGGAGAGTGGGAGAGCTCAAAGGGCTCTTGTGTGGCTCTTTATTTATGGAGTAAGATAATTGACTCACAGTCATACTGGCATATAGACTGCAGATGTTAGCTTCTGCCAAATTTGGTATGAGTTGTACATTGACAAACACTGTGGTTAGGTGGGCGCGTTGCCATAAATTAGCCCTTGGCTATTGTGTTGCTATAGTCCCCCCTCAATCTCCTTTTAGCCAGATGTCACCATCACAACCAGATGCATCCATCGTGGCTGCCACTGGTGGTTATTGCTTGAGTGGGGTTACATGAAAAGGTCAGATTAGGGGAGTGAAGTAAGCACACCATCACAATCCCCAGTCCTACAACTTCTAGAGAGTGATCATCTCTTCATATCCATTAGAGTTCTTTGCAGGAGACAAAAGACCCTAAATATATCTTTATTGTTCTGGGGTATTCATCTTCTATTGATGAAAATGAAGGACAACCTCTATTTAAGTACAGGGGATAATATTTTATCATAAGAAATGTTTTGAAAATGTCCTTAAGATGTAATACAGAACATATTATTCTTCCAGAATTATATTGCTTCTCATTTCAGAAACATGTCTGATTCAGTACAGAGTTTTTAAGTGGCATTTCTTATCAGTGTCAAGGGAACACACTACATCTGAGTAATTGTAAGTATAAATAAATATATACACACTATACATATATATGCTTATGTGTGTGTTTACATACACTCACAGTATCAAAATTACTATTACTCTGAAGTTCAGCTTTAAAAGCTCTAATTACTTTACATAGAGCTTTCGAGCTTCACAGAAGGAGCTAACTCCTTCCACTACTGTACTGAAGTAGCATTATGTAGTGGTGCTGGGTTGACCCTGGCCAACAATAACGCACTCACCCAGCTGCTCTCTCACTTCCCCTATGCAGCAGGATGGGAGAGAAAATCAAAAGCACAAGAGTGAGAAAAATCTGTGAGTCAATATAAAGACAAGTAAAGTGAAGGAATTAGGAAAGAGGAAAAAAGCCAAACAAGTGAAGCAGTGAAAGCAGTGAATCACCACCTCCCACAAGTACAGCCATGTCCAGCCACTCTCTGAGAAATGGCTACCTTGAAAACACTACACTCACAGTTTTCATTGCTAGGCATGATGCCATATGGTATGGAGTGCCTCTCTGGTTAATTTGAGTAGAACTGTCCAATTGTGTCCCCTCACAGCCTCCTGCCCACTCCCAGCCTACTTGCTGACAGAGGGGGACGGAATGAGAATTTACTGTTCTTGACACTGGACAAGCACTACTTAGTCATTGCTAAATCATTAGTGTGCTGTCAACACCATTTTGGTCACAAATGCAAAATACAGCACCATACAGGCTGCTGTGAATGAAGAAAGCTACCTCTATCCCAGCCACACCAAGTACAGCAGTATATACTTTTGCTACTTTGCTATTAAGTGTTTCTAAATAAGATTTACTTTTATGACAAAATAATTTGGAGTTATCTCTTTTTTTAATCTTTACTACTACTATAAGTTGTCAATTTGTTTAATAGCTTTCCCTTTGTGAAAATATCAGAAAGTTTTAACATGAGAATAATGACAAAGAAAGTTGAGAAACATTATGAAATATTTAAATCACCTAAAATCTCTTTGTCTTTCTAGCTTAAAACTTTTGAAATTACACTTGTACAATCTAGGGCTGATATAGGAGTAGCTTTTCAAGCGTGAAAATTGCTCACAGGTTTATTTTCAGGTACAGTTAATAAACATAACTAGTATTTCAGAATATGCCTCAAGATTTCCATTTATTCAGGACTGACAGAGTGAAACACCTCAGTCACAGAATTTCTTAGCAAATAAGAAAAAAATCGATGAAAAACAGTGTTGCACAAACTTTGAAATCAGATGACAAATTACAGTGTAATTTGTTCTGTAATAAACCATAAGTGACCTTAGAATGTACTGTGATAAAATATTTATTTTTATTTTTTTTTTTTTCCCCTGGGGAAAAAATACACTCCTTATGGGGGTGTACGTGCCCTTGTCCTGGTTTTTGGCTGGAATAGAGCTAATTTTCTTCCCAGTAGCTTCTGTGTTTTGGATTTAGTATGAGATTTATTATGTGAAGAATGTTGATAATATAATGATGTTATTAGTTGTTGCCAAGAGATCAAGGACTTTTTTCAGCTTCCCTGGTTCTGCTA
Source organism: Ardeotis arabs (assembly GCA_011801015.1). NCBI lineage: Eukaryota > Metazoa > Chordata > Aves > Otidiformes > Otididae > Ardeotis > Ardeotis arabs. The sequence continues at coordinate 6,719 of JAAGAY010134485.1, forward strand.
ATGTGCAGATATAAGAGACTGGGAGGGGTATACCAGTACACTCGACCTAAATTGAACAAAGTAAGTATTCCATACCACACATGTAAGGTTCAGTGTGTGGATTGGCCATTGGGCAGCTCTCTTTACTCTCTTTCCCTCTCTTGGGATTGTTCTGAGGTCATTCTCAGTTCCATTCTGTGATCACTACGCAGGATGGGCTGCATCACGTGCCAGGTCGTCAGGTGGTGAGAAATTGTGCATTTGTGAATTTTATTATCCTTACTGTAATTATTATACTATTATTATATCTTCCTTTGCTGTCCTAGTAAACTATCTTTACCTCAATCCATGAGTTTTCCTTTCTTCCCAATTCTCTCCCCCAGGGAGAGGGTGATCTGCGTGGTACTTGGTTGCCAACTGGGGTTAAACGTATGGGGGGTCTTACGGGGGGCTTTCTCATCAACATGTGTACTAGCTTCTTATAGGGAGCAGCACAGGTAGACATAAAGCTGGAGCATCCACATCTCCAAAACATCTATGTACAAGTAGGGGGCCGCACGAAAGGGAGGTTCTACTTGTAGCCCACATGTTCTGCGACAGCATGTGTGTGTGTTTATGTGTGTGTGTGCATGCATGTCTATGTGTATGTGCATGTCTTGCATGAAGCATTTCTTTGGATTACAGAAGGATGTTTAAAAATTTATTGACACTATATTAACATTTCAGATGCTGTGGTTTCTCTGTTCTTCTACTGAAATTGATCCTGAATGTGTAGTTCACTGATCGCCAATAGTTTGGGTTGGAAGAGACCTTTAAAGGTCATCTAGTCCAACACCTCCACCGGAAGCAGGCACATGCCTGACTAGATCGGGTTACTCAGAGCCCCATTCAACTTTGCCTTCAATGTTTCCAGGGATGGGGCATCTACCACCTGTTCCAGTGTTTCACCACCCTCATTGTAAAAAATTTCTTCCTTATACCTAGTCTAAATCTACCTGCTTCAATTTTAAAACCATTACCTTTTGTCTTATCACAACAGGTCCTGATAAAAAGTTTCTCCTCGTCTTTCTCATAAGCTCCCTTAAGGCACTGGAAGACTGCTATAAGGACTCCCTTCTCATCTCCAGGATGAACAGCCTCAACTACCTCAGCCTGTCCTCACAGGAGAGATGCTTCAGCCCTCCCGTCATCTTTGTGACCCTCCTCTGAACTTACTCCAACAGGTCCATGTCCTTCCCCATGCTGGGGGCTCCAGAGCTGGATGCAGTACTCCAGAGAGGGTCTCATGAGAGTGGAGTAAAGGGGGAGAATCACCTCCCTCGACCTGCTGGCCACACTTTTTTTGATGCAACTCAGGAAGCGGTAGGCTTTCTAGCTCCAAGCACACATTGCTGGCTCATGTTGAGCTTCTCATTCACCAGCACACCGAAGTCCTTCTCCTCAGTGCTGTTCTCAATCCATTTTCAGCCCAGCCTGTATTTGTGCCTGTATACTGGAAAGAAAAATAGTAAAACACCTTGCTATTTTCACAGTTTAAGCATCAGTAGCCAGAGGAAAATATCTCTTTTTCAGTCAATTACTTACCTTTTTCTCAATTTAAAGAGGTTTGGTTTGTTTTTTGGTTTTTTTTTTGTTTTGTTTTTTTGCTGATAGGTATTACTACATTATTTACTTAACTGAACAGAGTGAGAGAGTATAGATAGCACTGACAGTACATTTGTTTCTTGTGTAGCAGCAACCTCGTTTTCTAGAGAGCCACAAAACAATCATCAAGAGCTTTGTTTCTGGAAACTATGCCAAAATTATTTTCGTGATCTACTTCATCTATATACTGTCTTATATATGACAAGTCACTATAAACAGTAGAGAAATATATTGTTAAAGCAATGCTCATGAAAATTACTGACCCATGAAAAATCCTTTCTATTCATGGAAAGTTTACAAAAATATCCTACAAAAAATTACATTACATTTCTGGAGCTTTTACTTATGTTTTGAAAGGAACATTACTACTCCAGTCATCACTGAGGAAGAGATCCCCCTCTTTGGGTTGTGATCCTTTTGTTGTTCTGCACTTATGCAGTAACTTAATTTATGTGGATGTTATTATTCATGTATTACTTACCTTAAAATGTTGTGTCTATATTGCAAGTCAACTTGAAATGAATTTGGTCAAACTACAGATGCTACATAAATATATTTCAAATGTTTTTTTTTTAATTTCAATGTTAAAGTCATTATTGAATAACACCTTAAAAAAGAACAAAAAAAAACCCAAAACAACAAACCCTAACCAATAAAGAAAAACTTAGTATTCTTTGATTTTAAATAGAGTATAAAATGTAAACAACTGCTGTTTGTAATTATATGTTCATCTCAAACAACATTTTGGGTGAAATGAAACAGTTGCAAACACAGATAGCTTTGTCTCTCAGCAATGCCTATTCAGGACTGTATACTCACAACTATTCTCTCAGTTATTCTCAGAGCTTTATATCATTCTATCAAGGTTTCCTTTTGTGTTAGTCTCATGAGAGGGTTTGGAAAATTGCAGGATGCATACTTGTTTCCAGAACTTAGAGCTATGAATTGTATGCATAGCTATTGTACCTCTGAAATAAAGAATGCTCACTCTCATAGATGGACAATATTTTCAGTTTTCTGTGAGTTGGCCATTGTAGTGAACCATTTCTTCTTGTATTCCTTTCCCTCTCTGGGTTTCAAAGCCCATAGTGAACCTATGGTCATTACATACTTTAAAAGTCAATAGCTCAAACATGAAACACCAATCATGTCCTTTTTGTACACAATTCAATAGCCCTCTGTTAGAAAAATACAGAATGAAAAAAATTGAGGCACTGTTTAATACTAAACAGGCTGAATTCTATACTGAAAAGTCTACTGACAGCTAGTATTGCTCTACAAAGGTTAGACTGATTCACCAACACCGTCACGACCCAGTTCAAGCTCTTGTATTCAGAAGAAACACATAAGAGAAGGTACATTCCTTAGAGCACAGAACAAGCAGCCATTTAAATTAGCAGTTCAAAGAAATAAAAGATCATCCCTTAAACAAAAGGTGGTTGACATTTAGTATTGTATTTTACATGATAGAAATCTAGTTTCATTTGAACTTTATTTGATGTAATTGCCAGCATTCTGTTAGGATGTCAGGATGTCTGCTTTGTTTCTGTTGAATGACCTGACACTGATGGCAGAAAAAGCACCCCAACTCTCTCCTGTTCAAAGAATAAAGTCAGCCATATAAATGATCAGATCAACAATACATTTATCTTCCTGTTCAAAGCTGCTATGACCAGAAGAAGAACTGCTCGAGAGGAAGCCCTGAGCAGCCTCAATTACATGGTTTATTTTACCTTACATATTCCCTTCCCACTGAAGAAGGAAGAAGGAAAACAATATATCAAGGATTTCAATAACTTGTTCCAGAAGTACAGTAAATTCTAGTTCAATCAGTAGTTAGTGAAATTAAAAATTCTTTCTTCCAATAACATCCCTGAAAATTTGTTCAGAGGACATGCTAAGATTTCTGAATTCCTGAGCCATCAGTCTTGTACTCTAATCCTCACTCTGAGCCATATTCTTGAATCTTAGAACTCTTAGGTCAGCTTGAGGTCTACATTGTTGAGGTCCTTCAGGTCTATGGTGCACCTCCTTTGCATCTTGCTTGTTCTTATTAGCTTCCTGTTTTACTCCAATTTCCTACTCAGCTTCAGTTATGCCACTCATGCTAAAGATTAGTTCTGCAATTGCTTTAATTTTCTTGTCCCTTCAATGCCAACACACCTCCTGTCAGCCCTTTTCTGTTCTGGTGCTTCAAAACATCCATTCAGAGACAGCTAAGTTCAGAAGCACCCCCGCCTGACTTAAACCATGAGCAGCAACAAACACTCATGCTTTAAGGATTCTTCTGTGACTAGTGCCATACATACATACACATCGACTCCTTCCTTGCATATGCCATTGCTGCTCCTCACCCTCCTTCCACACACAAATTCCAGGCCTCTGAGTCTTTGAGGAACTGCTTCTCCCAGCAGTCCTCACAAGGCTACATGGTTTTTCGGAATAGACTTTTTTCTTAGATGGTTAGTTACTTTTAAAACTTCCTGACAGCCTGGAGTCATCCAGTGCTATTTCTCGTGTCCTCTCCATCTTTACTGTTCCTCATTTGTTATGCTTATTGTTGCATATTATATATGCAACATCTTTGAAATTGGAGGTCAAATTTTATAAGGCTGAGGGCTCATTTTCTGAATGGGAATTATCAAAGGCAGTTTGAGATTTTGTACTTCTTCATTTTGTGGTGTCCAAACTGTGGTACTTCAAAGTACAGAGAGAATCTTAATTTCATAGTTTCAGAAATTCAAGTCTGTTAAAATGTCTCAACTTAAAAGACAAAATCTGCAGTGGCTTTATAAAAATTTAAATTATTGGAGGACATCAGAGACACAGTTCTAGATGGGCCTTAGGATGTTGTTATAACCAATTGGTCATGATAGTAATTAGAATTATAGTTACTAGTAGTCATATTTTATATTTCTGAGCAATGTCAAGGCATTTTTTTCATAACATGAAAAACTATCTGAGCTCTTGGTAACTTTTTTCCTCTTTTGTCTTTCATATTGAGATGAGCTGTGGAATATGATGTGATCAAGGTCAAAAAGTCTAGCATCACAACTGATTTGTGAGGAAAATTTGTAAAGAAAAATAAAAAACCCACAAAGTTTTAACAGTTTTCTGCTTTTTCTAATTTATTTTTCATTTACTGAAGAAGAATATGTTATAACTTGCAATAATAAAAAAATAAGAAAAACAGACTTATCACTAATGGTGGTATAGCATTCTCTAGATATGTCATTACCTCTCTATATTAAAACACTTACCAAGAAATTTATCTGTCAGTTCTCCAGGAGGTACTGTATAAATCACCTAATCCATAAAATAAATCAGCTACTATCAAAACACGTGATCTTTTCTTAGGTTTGTACCACTATGCCCAAAGGCAAAGATTTGAACCTCCTTCCTCTTTTTAAATTTTCTTTCTTGAAAATAGACACAGTGTTTGAAGAAAAGAAGGAAGAAAAAAAAAGCTTTCCATTATTTATTAAAATGCAGGAAAACAATGCTTTTTTAAAACCGAACTTTAAGGGCTTTAAAAAGCAAAGTTAGAAAATATCTTCCATTGGTAAACATTTGTATACAATACATTTCTCGTCTATGAAGTAATTTATCTTTCTTAAAAAAGAAAGGCCTTAACATTTGGTTTTTTTAGATAACTAGATGTGAATATGGAAGTGATTCACCTACCACAGTACAGTTGGTTGAAGATTAATGAGTTGTTTCTTTGGATTCAAGTTTTCCACTTGTTTCAGCTACACATTAGTGGTGCAATTAATTTTACACTAGGATTTTGTCATCCAGCATTTGCTATGAACTTCTGCTATGATAAGTATCCTTTAATTAAACCTTTAAAATGTCACCAATGTTGCATACTATAGCTGAAATAAAAAAATACCTAGATCCACAGCAGAGTTAGTATTCAGTGGGGGAAGTATTAGGACACACAGATAGCCTCTAGGCTGAAGATTTCTAAGCCTATTTGGCTTCAAAATTCTGAAAATAGTTAATAAAGAGTTTTTTTAAATTTACTGTGAAAGATTAGGCATATATATCAAGGTGAAAAAAAGTAACAGTACATTCAGCCCAGAATATCATCTCTTATATTCTAAGTGTTAAAGTCTGTCAGATACTTCAGATTTCAATGGAAAGTCTAAGCATAGGAATATTCCTGTGCACACTGTGATATTCTTTGGAAGTGAAAGAAGAAATTAAATCCCCATCTGACTATGCTGTGAAGTGTGGGTTGCATATTTTATCCTTATATATAAAAATAATAATATTTTATTTTTAAAAAAAATATGTCAAGGTTTATGACCTTAACCTGAGTGTTATAATCATTTTCTCTTTCTTCTAGAAAAGGGAAAAAGAGGATTTTCTTAGTTCTCTTTCTTTGGCCAACAAGGTCAAGGGAGGTGATTCTGCTCCTCCACTCTGCCTTTTTGAGATCCAGCCTGAAGTACTGCATTCAGCTCTGGGGTCCCCAGCACAAGAAAGGTATGGATCTGCTACAGTGGTTCCAGAGGAATGCCATAAAAATGATCAAAGGAATAGAACATCTCCCTTATGAGAAAAGCTGAGAAAGTTGGAGCTGTTCAGCCTGGCGAAGAGAAGGTACCAGGAAGACCTTTTGGCAGCCTTTCAATATATAAAGAAGGCTTATAAGAAAGATAGACAGAGACTTTTTACCCAGGTGTCTAGTGACAGGACAAGGAACAACAGTTTTAAACTAAAAGAGTGTAGATTTAGATTGGATGTAAGGAAAACAATTTTTATGATGAGTGTGGTGAGAAATTGGAACAGGTTTCGCAGAAAAGTTGTGGATGCCCCATCACTGGCAGTGTTCAAGATCAGGTTGGATGAGGCTTTGAGAAACCCGATCTAGTGGATGATGTCCTGGCACATGGCAGGGGAGTTGGACAGGTGATCTTTGAAGGTCCCTTCCAACCCAAATCATTATATGATTCTATGATTCTTTTTGTATTTCAGTATTTGATTACAATGTTTAAAATATTGAGTACTGCTTTATTAAATTATTTCTTTTTATATTTTCTACTTTAAATAATTTACCTTAACAATGTTTTTCTATGGATAGAATAGCATCAGCTCAGTGAGTAACTGAATCCACTGTTATTCTAAGAACTCTCCACTTACATGTTTGGTTACATCTTAAAGATGGGATATACTGACTACTAGAGATAAAACTTTTGTTTAACTTATCCCACTTTGCTCTCAGACAAGTTTGCTGCATGTCTTCCATGATACAAGCTGTCTTTCCTAGTTCGCCTCTATGAAATGTGTCTACTACTAATTAACCTGATATAAGTTGACACTCATTATACATGAGGTATAGAAGTGTTTTTCTCCCCATGTAGAAGAGAAACTATATTAATCCATGTTACTCATCTCATAAAACCAAATGTATTTGTATACATAGTTCATTTCCTTCGTCTCCCAAGAGGACTTTCAGCTTAAGCTCTTCCTCAGATTCATTTTCTGGGGAATCTGGGAAAGAAACTCGTATCTTGGGATTCAACAGCATGAAGAAATTCAGATGTAAATACTAATAGATCCCTGAAAAATTGTTAAAAATATGATAAAAATAGAGAAAGGTAAGCCTATTGCACAGCCTATGTTTTGTTAATATGATCTACAAGATTTTAGCTTTAGGCTGCTGTTTGTATTAGTTCTATGGCATTTGAATGTGCTTCTCAAACAAAACATTTGCTAAACCTCTCGGCTTCCAAATCTATTGTTTAAATACATACCTGAAAAAAGTCTAAAATACGAAAACAAGTAAGAACTATGAAATTTTTGAATACAAGATTTCTATCCAGACAGCCATTTTGTAATCTTTCCTTATCCTGACTGTAGACTCCACATATCTATTCTGTTCTCAGTCACAAAATACTCAAGCTTCAAAAAAAACTTATTTGAAGCAAGCCTTTGAGACAACTAGAATAACTTTGAGACGGTTATTTGGACACTGAAGAGAGTAAAGTGGTCACATTCTTTTTATTATGTCTTTTTCTTTAGTCTTCTTTTTCTTTAGTCCGTTAATATTCCAAAGCTTGAAATACTGTTCTTTTTGTAACTTACTGAGTGAAACGTTCATGGCTTTCATTTGAATGATATCATTAGTCATGTAAGAAAAAGTGACTAAGACAAAAAAGAGGGAGAGTTTCATGGGGAATAAAAAGTCATTATATCCTAGTCACAAAGTTTTCTCATACAAAAAAGTACCTACAGTACCCTACAGAAATGCTTGTGAAGTGCTCAGCCCAATCAAATCTCCCTGTAGTTGTCCTTTGAATTCTTCATTTCTAGCTTCTAAGCATGCATATTTAATCAAACTACTCACTTTTGTATATGCAAAGGAAATTTTAAATAAAATATGTTCTATAGAAAGGAAAAGGACCCATTAGCTCATTTCCAAAGCAGAAGATTAAAAATTCAGAAAATATTTTATCTGAAATGGAGTTAATTGTAATGGTGTCCTGTTGAAAAGATTCAATACCACCACCTTGTGTCACAGAAGTGACTCAAAGTAACATATTACAACCAGTATCTAGATGTTTAACTAATAAGACCAGTTTTATCACCGAATTACTAAATATTTTACTAAATTTTAATGCATACTAATTATCCTCTGCAGTTTGCTTATTGTAATTTGTAGCTGGCTTAAAAAGGGAAATGAAAGACAATTCAGAAGGTATAAACTTGAGTTTTAGTATTAAGGTGATTTTAAAAGAACTACTTTCATCACCAGATTGGTTTGTAGACCACTAAATCTTCACATATATATCCTTGGGAAGTCTGTGGTGTTTAAATCAAGTAAAAATGGAACCCCAATAACACTTCATATCTTTCAAAGAAACTTGAATAGACTGCAGTGAATCACCTCAAGTATTGCCCATCAGTTTCTCTTCTTTAGACCTGCACTAAAACACAGCTTTCCAGGTTTCGAGAAACACCCATATCGTACATCATCTCCCATGAAATCTCTTATTTTCTTAATGGACACCGAAGGATGATAGGATAATGCTGTTTGTCCTGGTTTTCTCCGGTATTTTGCCTTTTCACTACACACCTATTAGAGATCAGAAAAGAAACTTCCAGTTCCTCTGGCTACTGTGTGGACTTGCCTCTGTTTTCAGCAATTCAGAAATTTAACTTTGAGGGGATAATCTAATACTTCTCTGACCATACTGTCACAAATGTAAGGGCAAAAATCCATGAAGACTCACACTGCGCATCACTGAGTACCACCTACATTTAAAAAAGTTGTTAGGTCCTGGTTGTAGAGAAGAGAGAGGATAGATATATTTCCATTTTATAGATTAGTTGAGGTACTCTTCATGACCTTCACACTTCTAGATTAGGAAACAACATGTAAGTTTCTTGCAGTTGACAAATCCTAAGGCTACAGAAAAAGGAATGGGGCAAAGGCATGATTTACTTTAGATAAAACAGCCTTTTCAGTAAAGATTCATTCACATTGGACAAATTTGCAGTAATATAGATAATTTTAATGAATGAACTATTCATTCACTAAGGATTCTAAACCACACCAGTTCTCTGTATTTTGGGTTCCTGGCATGCTTACATTAAGTAGCAATTAAATTGCAAGGTTTAGTCTTAGTTAAGTTTGCAGAGACTGATATACAAAATGTAGTTCAGCATTTGAAAGAATAATCTACTTTATTTAGATTTCTGAGTCATTGCTACAATGTACAATTTATTGGATTGAACATTTTAGCGCATGTTTAGAACTTTTAAAGGTTGTAATGATTTTTTGGTTTTGATGATATTTTTTTCTGTTTATTTGTTTTGTTTTTTTTTTTTTTTTGCAGTGGGAAGGACTGGCATATTAGAAATCCTCAAATCCCGCTTGAAGGTAAATTATTGAAGGTGGCTCGAAGGTGGCTATTTTCACAATGGCAAAATTGCTTCTAAGGCTTAACTCATTGTCTATTAGCATTTGATATTGAGGAAGAATATCCTTTCTTTCAGGCCAGAAATGTAACTGAGAGCCAACATGTATTGTGACTGGCATCAATTCTTGACTTCTCAATCTCAAATTACATTTTAGTTCTCTACTAAAGAGCTCCTTTTCTGCTTAGCTCAGGCTGTCATGATCCATGTATTTATTTCTTAAGGTGAAGAGTGTTTATTAACTGCAATGGTTTGTATATAAGAGAGGAAAGACTCATTAAATGTATACTGAATCTTGACAGATATTGAACATAATAATTGTAATATTTAATTTATTTTAATTTTCTTAACTAAACTCCATTGCTATTTAAGGAATGAGCTGGATACCTGAGAAATGTTCTCCTTTGTGTCACAGTCCGTATCATTCATGAACCTCCAGGTGGAGACACTACTACCCACTCTATTGAGTTAGCAGAGCAGAAGTGTAGGATTCTATCAAAAGCAGGAATATAGTCATGGGCTATACTAGCTTGTATAATAATTTTTGGTAAAGTATTTAAACTCCTTTTAGCTTTTATTTTTGTAATAGTGGTGTAACGATGTTCAAATTTTTGCAAAGAGCTTAGATATCTACACACGCACACATAAACACAAAAGAAGCAGAGGAACCAGATATTATATCAAAATATATGTACCTGCAAAATATTTTTGTCTTAGTACATAACTAAATATTTTGCTTTTTGTTCATAGTAAATCAAATATACTTGCTGAAAACAGACCTTCAATTATTCATTATTAGCTGATTTTATTATATGATCCGTTGATATCTACAGGTTCAGTGGAAAAAAAACAGAAGTAAAAAAGTAATATAAATAGTTTTAGTAAATATGTAACTAAGGTCAAAAGATCTTGTTTATTATGTGATCCTATTCCTATTTGTCTTAGTTATGTATTTCAGCATCTATATCTTCTATACACCTACTGCTTAACTACATGAATTTAACTGATTTTATCTGACATACTTGCAAACTTGTTATTAATCATATGCTATTTTCTTTGCAAGCTGTGCCAATAATTTTGGTTTTATTTTCCTAACAACTGTAAGAACTTTATAGTATATAATTTCTTTATTAATATTTTATTAATACTCTTTCTTTTTTACTATTATTTTGCCTTTCAACACTATCCTTATCTCTTTCTATAATTTTCACTCTACTCAAATACTACAAATTTACAAGATTATTGGTTAATTACTGGTCACAATATTATGGATACAGTATTAGTGTAACTGTTATCTACAATTTCTAATTCTTTTCAAATATAAGGATTAATTTTTTACATTAAAAATGCCAGGACGTTTGCATAAATAGCCACCTTCCATAGCTCTCTGAATTATTCTGTGACATCTTTTTACCAGATACTCATTCTTTGATAGTGCAGTCATTGCTTGCAGAACTTCTCATGTTGCAAACATTAGAATCTTTTAAGAACAGTGTATGAAACAATTGTTACTGTGGCAAAGGCATAGATGATTCCACATTGTGAAAGAGGGAATTAACACCTCTTGACACAGTCCATCGTTATAATATGTGGTATGACGGCACCTTTATTCTAGATTTGCAGAGACATTTCATATTTCCATAATGGAGTACTGAAATAAAACTAAAAAGCCCACTTTATTACTGAAAATTGTAATCAACTGTTGGCAAAGAGCTCATATTACCGGTTTCTGACAGTTGTGTTTGTTAGTTTTTCTTTTGTTTAGTGGGTGCTCTTATCATGCATGTATAAGTGAATGTACTGTAAAAAAAAATGACACACGTACTAAATTTCTGATTTTTATTTAGTTACAGAAAAGCAATACAGAAACAGATAGGCTGATCTGGTTTTATGAGTACTTGTCTGATGTTACTGAAAGGAAAGAACAAGCATACACGTTCTCAATGCACATAAACCCTTAAAAAAATCCCTCAATACCTAAAATAATTACCAAGTCTTAGAGATTATAGAAATGTAAGTTTTCTTGAGTCTTTAGTTTCTGTAAAAAAAAAAATATTATGGGGACTGGATGTTATAAGTATTTTATCCTACTAAGCAAATACATTAAAACAAATAATTACAGTAACAGCATATATCAACAAAATGAAAAAGCAAAATTGAAAGTAAAAGTACAACAGCCATAACTGAGTACTGAAAACCTAAATTATTTTTTAAACACTTCTTTTATTATATTATTAAAGTCTCAGTGGGTATAATGTTGGCCTAACCTCATCTCAGATCTTATTCCTGGTTAATTGCTAATAAACGATATTTGTGTGAGTATAGGTATATATTCCACATTCTTTGAAAATCAAGCACTTTTCTAGTGATTCATTAAAAAGTTTGAGAATGTGTTTTAAAGGATAATAAAGTGTGTCCAGTCTATTTCTTAGAGCTACAGATAGTAAGAATATGCATTTAGACTATGATAAGATTATATATTTACATAAATATTTGCATTCTTTCAATAACTTATTTGCATGATATTATGGTAGCATATTTCTGAACTATATTAAAAAAGCAAGTATTACATATAATTTTAAACTGTTATGAGCAAATAGACTGTATGAATCTTTCTTGTGCCTTTTATTCATAGAAATTACACAATAGAAATTACACATTTCAAAGTCTTTCACAACATTAATTTGTTAAATAAATGTATGTGAAAGTCATACAACAGAAAAAAGACTTTTTTTTTGTGCATATATGGAAAAAAAAAGTGTTATACTTAATTTATAAATAAAATTTATTGTTAAATATTAAAGGACAATTTGATAGACAGATCTACCAGAGCCTAGAATACATACACTTTAAAAAAAAAATGAGTTATTCTCTTCATTTTGATTTACATAAGAAAAAGAGAAAATCCTATTTCACAACTGGAACAACTCTAACACTATTTTAATTTCATCTTCAGAAGAAATATTTTGTATTGAATTGTGTGTCATCTGTACTATATGAAACTATTTATTTCAACAACTAACCTGAAATTTCATTATGAAGCTTCATTTTCAGGAAAAAAAAAAAGCTATGAGAAACATGCTATTTGTGTTTTATGTCAGAATTCTGCCTCAGGCTAAATTTTCCAATACTGATTTTAACAAAAATGCTGAGCTGCTTCTAGGAAATAGTTAGAGAATTTAATATAATGTGTTACACTTAAAATCCTTTTATTGGCAAAAATGGAACACATCTCACATGTAAAGTCAAGAATTATTTATTGTCAGCCTAACTAAAAATCTAATCAAAATACAGCAGTTATCTCAGTCCAATTACAATAATTTGGATGCTTGTAGCCTAAATTATTACAGAAAAAAACACTACTGACAGTAATACTCTTTAAAGTGTCCTACAAGACTTACTGATATCTACCCCTTTTCTCTCAAGTTATACTTCCCCTTCCAGTGGCCCTCCAAGACCTGACTCCAACAGAGGTGGGATGGGGCACTAGGACTCACCAAGTTTTCAGTAGCCTCAGGGCTCTGTAGAGGGAGATAGGTCTGTGTCCATGGAAGGAGGTCCCACCTTCTTCCTGAGTGTATAGTTCCACACATAGGGTCCTTTCTATATTCTTTCTCACCACAGTTTTCTTCCCGCTCATTGGCTTCCAGCTCAAGTTTGAAGGTTGTTCAAGACTCAGCCTTAACAGACAGAAAGAGCAGCGATTTGTTGTGCCATGACTCCCCTAGTTGGTTACACTTGGTCACAGGAGGCATTCACAGAGCTTCACCTCAAGCAAATGACAAGGTGGTCCCTTGGCCATCAGTCCGTCGTTCGGACAAGTTAATAACAGCTCATGCCAAAGCAAGCCGAGATCTCCCCCGAGATGCTGCACTGTCAGGCTTGTTCAAAGCCTCTGGGCTTCTGCTAGTGATGGCAACAATAATATTCACTAGGATACATCTCTCTGTGTTATAAACATATTTTTTCACTATAAATTATTAAAATAAGAGTCAGTTGTGAGACATTTTTCAAGGAAAATATATTTTTAATTCCTATTCTTCTCAGTGTTTTTAACAAAACCTCATTGTTTGAGTTAAGTGGTCAGTCTTAAATGAGAATCTTCCCAAGCTGATGCTTGGATATGCAATCATGACAACAAACAGTCTTTTTTTGATACTTCTTATTTTTAATGGTTTAATGTGTTACATGAAGTAGGTTTTTGATGTGTTGCATATATTAAAGTATACTGATGCAGGATTACCAAACAGATCAGGATCCTGCAAATACTTTTGCACTTAAATAGCTCTATTGGCTTAAATGAGTCTAATCAGCTGTATAAAGTCATTCATAAGCGTAAATGTTTATTTGTAAGAATACACTCTACATTTAAATGTATGAACAAATACATCTGTTGTAAGATCCCTAATGTTCAAATACGTCAGGAATTCTCTTTAAAGTAATTATACTGGCAGCTACTAAGAATCAGTCAACAACTGGGACCACTAGTCTGGATTATATTTTTAAGCACTTAATTGAAGAATTCAGTACAGAAGTGTGGCTATTCTTAAACCAATTGACTTTTTTCAAAAACAAATGCCTTCCAAGATTACACATCAAGACAAGATCTTGAATTGAAGCTCCATTATTTCTGCAGTGCAAGAACGCAATAAAACATAAATTGAAATAGGGCATCTCATTCAATAATGTCATGAACATTGTAATTTTCATGTGGTGTTGAAAAGTTTTTTAAAAAACCCAACTTCTTAAATATTGGCTAGTTGCAGCCTGCTTTTACGTGTTGCTTACAATTCTGAGCCAAATGCATGGTCTAAATTAAACTATTTGAAATTAGGAATATAACAAATACAGTTGACTGAAAACATTTTGTGTGAAACTGAATGTTTCATATAATTCCATTTCAATGTAATTTTATTTAGAATAATAATTTCAAAGATACCAGGGGATGCATGGAATTATTGCATTTAAACCATTATAGGAAAAGTTTCTAGTAATTAAAGAAAAAAAGGTCTTGTAATTAATTTTTAATAGTTAAGGTGGAATAAAATAAAACATTATTTTTAGATAGAGATTTATAAAATTAATAAAGGAAGTTACAGATGTGAGAGGAAAATTTCTACTTCATGAATCAGGAAGGTCTTTCAAGTCTTGCCGTTGCTTTGAAAGGGAAGATTTTGCCAGTTTCAGTTCTATCATAAAGACTGTGTATGCCTTCAGTATATTACATCAAAGTCGACAATATGACAATACTGTTCATTAAATACTGTTTGTGGTAATTACATGTGATACAAAAAATTGTCCATCAAGTATCAGATCAAAATCACATAACTTTTCACTTCTGATACTTTAATAAGTAAGCATAAAATAAAAAAAAAAATCTAAGACAATAAAATAGAATAGATACAAATTCATTTTAAAAAAGTAAAATAAAAACATTTAGAGGCACAGTCAAAATCAGGTACAACTGTATGAGTACACGCCATATGACATAGTTTTGTGAATGTGTGTGATTCTATAATATAGCAAGCACTGAAGGTCAGTGACAAAATCTGTCTCAAAGCCAGGACTATAAAAAATGCCTACTGAAGTCATAACTATATCTAGTTAAAAAGTGACAAATTGCACTTCAGTCATTAACTAAATTAGTCACATAGTTCTATTCTTAGTATTAGTTTTAAACAAATATCAAAATTCATTGTATTTTGATATGTTCCCTTTATAGAAAAAACATGCACCTGATTGGAGGAATTGTAACACTTCTTTTGACAGTAAACCTCTCTAATAACATCCACTGCTCCTACTTATCTTGCTAACATTGTGTGTTGTTTATGATGCCATTCATAAACATCTACTGAGTTGTTTTCTATGAAGCAAACCTTTACTGACATGTATAAGCTGCATCAAGGACTGTAAGTAAATAAGGTCTAAAAGTCAGGTATTTTTAAAGCTTTGGTTGTGTCTCTTGGTCCTGTTATGAAAAGTCTTTGTATGTCAGTGATGGGGCTACACAATATCTTTCTAGCATTTTACTCAATGTGCCT
Organism: Ardeotis arabs; assembly: GCA_011801015.1. Classification (NCBI taxonomy): domain Eukaryota; kingdom Metazoa; phylum Chordata; class Aves; order Otidiformes; family Otididae; genus Ardeotis; species Ardeotis arabs. The sequence goes on from JAAGAY010134485.1 coordinate 22,312, forward strand.
ATCAATGAGGATTCTTCCACAACATTAAAGCCCATTTAAATTTCTGCAAATCAAAGGTATTCCCTCCAATTATATCAAACTGATGGAAATAATTCATAATTTGTTCAGACCACTGTTTTTTACTTCCAATAACAGATCTGAAATGTAAAAAAAACCTAGAAAATCTCTTTCCTCAGGCAAAATTTTAAGACTGATTATAACAAAAATTCAGTAATAATTTTCAGTCATTTCAGCAATTTTATGGATTTCAACTATTCAACTAAATAATAGAATATCACAATTCCTTCCCCAGATTGTCTTTTTTTTTCCAAAGAAATGGCAATGTATTTCTACTGTGTAAGCTGCAGCACTTATTCTTCATACCATCTTTAAGTGGTTAGACGTCTGCACGGTACCTCAGACAAAGGTGAAGCTTACACTCTGCGATATCCTTGTGTGGTGTCCTAGTAATGTGTTGCCATTTGTAAAGGGTTTCAAAATATATTTACAATTGTATTGGACTATGCATTAAGCCTTAGAGTTGATTGCTTACATTAAAAAAAAAAATCATAAATAGCCTAATAACTCTGACCAACCAAATCTTTGCTGCTAATGACCTGTAAAGCGTCTATGCAGCTTTCATAGCAATATAAGTCTTATTCTGCTACATACTAGGTCAACAGTTATGTCCTCTCACTTTCAGCAACATTTCTGGAGCTTACAAAATGTATATAGTGTTCCTACTGTATTTCCAAAGACAAAAAAAGAATGTCTTGAAATAATTTCCATCTGTTGACCTATCTATACAAAACCTATATTTAAGACTATACAAAACGTATATTTAAGAATGTCTTCTTTAAAGCAAATTGCTTCTGAAGATTTTAAAATCCATATTCCTTATAGATTCCAATTGTCTTTATATTTGCTATAAAAATAAAACATATATTGACTAAAATAGAGGCAAATTTTAAAGATTGTTACTTATTTATGATAATCAATCATCTTGAATATATTTTTCACTTAAACCTTTTGTATTGTGGAGCAAATTCTTCTCTATGGTAAAAGATTTTGAAGCACAGTTGTCTGAAGATGGATTTCTAAGTGAGTATGCAGGTTACAGCCAATCTAAGAAGTATTTTGATTTTAAATAGAGAATGAAATATTAAGACGGTTTGAGATATGCTCAACACCTCTGAGAGTGGTACCATTCACTTGCTGCCTATAAAAACACTTCTGAGAAATGTAGCTCTTAGAATTTAAACATTTATCTCTACAGTGTAACAGCTTTGTAGTGTTATAGTATTTAATGAATATAATTTTTTGGCCAGATGTTGCTCTTTCTTTCATATGACTCTGCTGGTTTAAATATGAAAGTCTTCTATTCCACTGCTTGATGCAACTGGGAAAAAAATTAAATTGTTACTCTGCAAGTTCTCTTAGTCCAGAGTTCAGCATCTTTTGCTCTGAAAAGGGTTTGAATTTCAACTTAGCTAAAAATTAAAAAAAAAAAAAAATAGAAAAGATTGTTGCCATTTGAAAAATAGAATGTCAAAACTTGCAATATTAACATTATTCTAAAATATTCAACCCTGAAGCAATTCTAGCAAACTTTAAATATGCTGAATACGAGATGTAACAGAGTCCAGGTGGGCTTCTAGCAGCAGGAGGCAATGTAGGAGAAAAACAATCAGAAACTTAAAATGTATAGTTTAGGATATTTTCTACTGAGATTTTTTACAACTCTCTGAAGTCAGCACCTGCAATTTTCTCCTCTTCAGCATTTATGGAAACTTCTGCAGAGCTAGTAAAGGTAATTATTTTATCTGAAATTATTCCACAATCTCTAGTGCTCTTGCTGTTATGTTGTCACTTCTGACACTCAGTTCTGTTACTAAGGAGTCTCTTGTTTATTAGGCAGAAAGGAAGATACCTTTTCTAAAGGTACACCTAAAAAAACCCCTTATTATGGTACAGCACTTAGTTTTTCTATTTCTTCAGTCTTTTTAAAGTGACTTCTCTTCAGTACTCCTAATTATTATGTATTGAGAGTTGTGAATGTTGTTAGTGTAGTTATGATAAAGTAAACATCATGGAAAATTGAGAAGGGCCTGTCAGTGAGCTGTTATAGACCTATACATGGTATAATGTGGCTATAGTGATTTGATAACATTTTACTTTTTCTCCACTTCTATAAATGAAGGAAAATGAAACTGCAATAGATGTTCAAAAATCTTTTCTTGGTGTTGAAAATAGGATCAACTACCTCCAAATAAAAATATAGCAAATGAAAGAAAGGAATAATCTCAGTCACTGCTTCTAAAAAGCCTATAATGTAATAGTCCAGAGATGTAAGGATAGTCTCAGACATAACAGAATAAACTCCTGAAAAAAATCATCCATATTCATCAGTGAAATGCTCCTTTCTTTTTTTTTTCTTTCTTTTTTTTTTTTTTTGTTAACTGGAGAAGCACATTCTGCTTGTATCTTTTCAAATCTGGCTTGGCAATAAACTAGGAAGTATCCAATATTGGCAGGAACCAAGAAAGGACTTTACTAGCTCTTTTTACTGCATTTGTTTCTGAATAACCATTTTCTGGATAAGTGTTTCCAAAGGTTTGTGTTATCACACAAGTATAACTTAGATTCTGTAAAAGTGACAAAAATTCTACATTCTTTCAAAAAATGTAAAATTCTTATTCTACATTCATTAAAAAATGAAATTGTTCTCCAGCTAGGCTTCATACCACTGATCACCACCCTCTGAGCCCAACCATTCAGCCAGTTTTCAAGTCATTTCACTGTTTGCTCATCCAGCCCATACTTCATCAGCTTCTCTGTGAGGATGCTACGGGAGGTAGTGTCAAAAGCCTTCCGGAAGTCTAGGTAGACAGTATCCACTGCTCTTTACAAGGCTGGCCGTTTCATCACAGAAGGTTATACAGTTGGGCAGGCATGACTTCCCCTTTATGAATCCATGTTGACTACTCCTGATTATTTTCTTGTACTTCATATACCTGGAAACGGTTTCAAGGATTAGTTCCATCACCTTCCCAGGCATCAAGTGAGGTTGACTAGTCTGTATTTTCCTGCATCCTTTTATTGCTGAAACATGAGCTTTGTTCACCATATTGAAAGATAGTGCATTAGTATCAAAACCATAAGAGCAAATAATTATTTTATCAACTTTTTACAAAACTTAACTCACCATAAGAACTTTCTTTCATAGGGCACCTTCGCATTTTCTTTTATTAAGAACTATGAATTATGGATAAAGACTAAGAGTTCTGTCACACCCCAGTTACCTTATTTCCAGCTGACTACTCATGACTGCATCTGTGTCTGAATTAGAAAATATCTTGCAGGTTAATGAGATCTCTGTTAAGTACACTGAAGCTGGACAAGGGAAACTGCAGTTTTTTTCCATATTAAATAAAACTACATTTAACCCATAGAAAAACAATAAAGTTTGGGTTTTAAAAAAAAAAAAAAACACTCGATGGTTTTTAGAACAGCTAATAAATTTCCTTTCTTATCTCAAACTCAGAGTACCACTAACTTAAAAGTTGGTTTTGGGAGGAAAAATGCAGTTAAACCCCTTTCAGAGAATTGTAACGACAGAATGGTAGAACATTTGAAAAGAAGAGTAAAAGCTGTAAGTACGAGTTATTTATGCTCTTATGTACTCACATATACAAAAAAAAAAATGCTTTCCAAAGAGAATAATATAATTTTACCTGAAAACACTCATAGGAAAGAAGAATAAAAAGAGGACTGAATTAACTTTCTATAATCACTCTAGCAAATGTTGTCTTGATTTCTTTTTTTTAGAAAAAAAGAAAAGAGAGAATAAGAACACTGCGATTTTTTTGCAGAAAGTTCAACAATAAACTCAATTTCTAAGTACCAAAGAGAGTTAAAAATATAGCATTATCATAATGGAAAATATTATAAGAATTAAAACATATGCAGTGAGGATTTTTTTTTTCTTTTTTAAACCCACATGACAGTCTTTCAATCATGTTATTAGGTTGACAAGAAATAGAATCATAGAATGTTTTTGAGTTGGAAGGGTCTTTTAAAGGTCATCTAGTCCAACCCCAAGCATTTTCAACTAGATCAGGTTGCTCAGAGCCCCATCCAACCTGACCTTGAATGTTTCCAATGATTGACATCTACAACCTCTCTGGGCAACCCATTCCAGTGTTTCATCACCCTCAATAGTAAGAAATTTCTTCCTTATATCAAGTCTGAATCTACCCTCCTTTATTCTAAAACCATTACCCCTTGTCCTAACGCTACAGAAACTACTAAAAGGTCTGTCCTCATCTTCCTTATAAGCCCCCTTTAGGTACTGAAAAGCTGCAATAAGGTCTGCCCAGAGCCTCCTTTTCTCCAGGCTGAACAACCCCAACTCTCTCTGCCTTTCTCATAAGAGAGAAGTTCCCTCTGATCATTTCTGTGGCCCTCCTCTGAATTTGCTCCAGCAGGTCCATGTACTTATTACACTGGGAGCTCCAGAGCTGGACACAGGTGGGATCTCATGAGAGCAGAGTAGAGGGGCCCGCTTCTTCAGCTTATCCAAGTCCCTCTGGATGACATCCTATCGCTTAGGTGCATCAACTGCACCACTCAGCCTGGTGTCATCAGCATAAGTAAGAATTAATTGGTTATTGTCTTTTCTTATCCAAATATCTGATGACTAGGGAGCTCAAATAAAACCATGCAAGTGATAAAATGTGGCATTTTACAATGTCTGATTTGTGCACAGTTTATACCACGAATGGTAACAGGTTGATGGATTGCAATAGAGAGATTCTTTTCCTTCTAAAGGATCTATGGGTCTTCAAGTGCTGAAATTATGTTTCAACATTCAGATTTCTTATTGAGCTTGATTGCATTTTTCACAAAAACTAGTAATCCATTTATGGTTTATTAGTCTATACTTCTTTGATACGGTCACAAGTGGCGTCCCTCAGGGGTCCGTGTTGGGCCCGGCCCTGTTCAACATCTTTGTCAGTGACATGGGCAGTGGGATAGAGTGCACCCTCAGCAAGTTCACCGATGACACCAAGCTGTGTGGTGCCGTCGACACAATGGAAGGGAGGGATGCCATCCAGAGGGACCTGGACAGGCTGGAGAGGTGGGCCTGTGCCACCCTCATGAAGTTCAACCAGGCCAAGTGTAAGGTCCTGCACCTGGGTCGTGGCAATCCCAGGCACAAATACAGGCTGGGCGGGGAATGGATGGAGAGCAGCCCTGAGGAGAAGGAGTTGGGAGTGCTGGTCAATGAGAAGCTCAACATGAGCTGGCAATGTGCTCTTGTGGCCCAGAAGGCCAACCGCAATCCTGGGCTGCATCAAGAGGAACGTGGCCAGCAGGTCGAGGGAGGTGATTCTCCCCCTCTACTCTGCCCTGGTGAGACCTCACCTGGAGTACTGTGTCGAGTTCTGGAGCCCCCAACATAAGAAGGACATGGACCAGCTGGAGAGGGTCCAGAGGAGGGCCATGAAGATGATCAGAGGGCTGGAGCACCTTTTCTATGAGGACAGGCTGAGAGAGTTGGGGCTGTTCAGCCTGGAGAAGAGGAGGCTCCGGGGAGACCTGATAGCGGTCTTCCAGTACCTCAAGGGGGCCTACAGGAAAGACGGGGAGAGGCTGTTCAGTAGGGCCTGTTACGATAGGACAAGGGGTAATGGTTTTAAAATAGAGGGAGGTAGATTTAGATTGGATATTAGGAAAAAATTTTTTACACTGAGGGTTATAGAACACTGGAACAGGTTGCCCAGAGAGGTGGTGGATGCCCCATCCCTGGAAACATTCAAGGCCAGGTTGGATGAGGCTCTGAGCAACCTGATCTAGTTGGGGATGTCCCTGTTCCTTGCAGGGGGGTTGGACTAGATGACCTTTGAAGGTCCCTTCCAGCTCTAACCATTCTATGATTCCAGGATTCTATTAAAGAAGTGTTAGTTTTAGATTATGCATTTCTACAGGAAAACTGTATATACAAGAAAAAAAATAAATTTAAATATTCACTTTTACCTTTACTGTTCATAAAAATATATGCATAATGCCTTTGGATTGAGAATAAGATTTTTATTTTGTTCTGATGCAATGCGTTTTTATTATCACTGGTTAGTTATATTTTTTCTGAGTAAATAGATTTGTATTAAAAATCCTGACAGGACTGAAGAAAACATTTGCCTATGCTTCTGATCTTCAACCAATTGCCCTAGTGCCCTGAAGTCCCTTTTGATTGCTTTTAGACTTCTCTCTGCAGCCTCATCACTGCGTAACAAATAGCGGGTAATAATCAGAGTGCCTTATCAGACCAGAGAGTTTCCTAGTAATGTCTCTAACCCAAGCCTCTGTGAGGCAGCAGACTTCCCTGTGGAATGGGTCTGGTTGGCATATTGGGCCCTCTGTTCCCCTCAGAAGGGAATTGCCTACAATAATTACCCTCCTTTTTTTCTTAACAGAGGCAGTCATAATGCATGGGGCAGACTGACTTACCCTAGGCAACACCCCAGACTGACCTTCACCTACATCCTCATTTGCCTGGCCCTGAAGTTCCAGAGCCCCATATCTGTTTGTAAGGGCAACTGGGAAGGTGAATGAGGCCAGGAGGGGATTTGCCTGATGCCTAAAGCAGGGACCTGTTTCCATTCCACACCATCTCTTAGGTCCCCTCCTTCTGATTGGTGGCAAGAAAGTAGGGGATCCTTTGCTTTTTATGGAGCCTTCATCTGCTGCCTTGGCCTCAGGGATAGTAGGGTGTGGCTCCACCAATCTACCTCCCTCTCGCATTCCTTAATTCTCTTTCAGCTCTGCCACCAGGCTGAGCAGATCATTCACTTGGTTGCACCAAAACCAGCTGTTGTCTCTGCTGTGCTCAGGTACTCCCTGCAGGCGGAGACCTGGACAGCTGTGTGTTTGTGTGGGAGCTCTGTCTGGGTTACCATATTCCTTCTGACGATGGCTTTCGGGTGAGTGGAAACCATAGCTAGGTCCTCTCCTGGGAGCCTGATGTCCATTAGTTGAGTTACCCTTTAGATTCCTTCTTTTATGGAACAAATCTCTGGTAATTTTGAATGGTTTACATTTCTTCGTTCTGAGTTCAGGTTTGAATTTGCTCTTGGAATGACATAATGTGCTAAGATATTTCTCCAGGGTGAAATTCACCTTCTTGCAAAAGACCTGCAATAATTTGGAATTACCTTTATTCTAAAGATACTGAGCTCAAGTTACCATTGAAAGTCAGTACCTTTCTTGTGAAAGTCATAAAATGGAGCTTAATAATGTCTAGTATGATACTCATTACATTAATAATATGACCACTAATTTAGTTTTCTACCAAGCAAATATATATAGAATTGAATACTAGAAATTTCAATTGGAAATATGTAGACTAAATGCATAATTAGTTCTTTCTAGTCTAGCAGAATTGTGATTGCTGTAGGAAACAATGGGACATGTAGGTTTTTTCTTTTGTTCATTTTCTTTTATTCTTATGCAACTGTATTTTTTTGATTGTTGCAATTAATAAGACAGTTAGAGTAGTCTAATGGCTGCTGTAATCTAAGGAAGCATTTGAAAGTGGATGATTAATTAGATACAGCAATAATATACTCCCTCTTGCGTAGCTGCACTACTTACTGAAATAGCCAAAATGAATGACAGAAAAGCTTCTTTACTGTCTTTAGGCTATGATATGGTTCCTATGGATAAGGAAATGTAGATACAACAAATAAGCCTTCTGATGAGTCATGATCCATTGTTTCCTACAGCAATCACAATTCTGTCAGTGCACAATGACAAAAGCATTTTATCTGGTAAATTTTAAATTGGTTCTCCACACTGAGAATTTAATATCAAAATAATTTTTCTAAAGACTATTATTTCTTATATTTCCTGGATTATTCACTTCTTAGAAGGAAGCAAGCCAGTGCATTAAAAAAAAAAGAAAAAAAAAAAGAAAAAGAAAAAGAAAAAGAAAAAGCTCTGACCCATTTGGAAAGTTTAAATACTCTTTTGTTTTGTTTTTTAAAAGTCATTATTGACATCATGGAGTTGTCTGAAAAAAAGTGGAAATTTCATTGACACTTCACAACTTGCAGAAGCGTTGCTCAGGATAAGCATTTATATTTTATTACAATCAAGAAATACTGTTCCACCACAATCCTGAAAACTAGCCAAAAAATAGCCTGACTTTCAGCATCAAAGATTAGGTCATGTCTATTCATATACTGAATCTTTTGCATCACCATTCGCTCAAGCTAACCATGCACTTTCTCCTACTATTATTTCATGAGCAACACCAAATCCATCTTTGCATCAAGGATATATCTATACTCTCATTAATCACATTTATCACTAGTCAATCAACTGATTACAACTCCCACAGACATGAGGTAAATTTAGAACACTTTTCTATTTATAAACTGTATCAATATAACACCAGGTGCAGGGTCCAGAACCTTCATGACACAAGGCTACTAGTCCTCATGCAACTTTGTCACAAAATTCTACTCCACGGCTGTCTATACCTGAGATAGCTATTTAAAACCACCTTATCTAGGTCTGCATAAAGTAGTGATATCCTGCAGTAAGCATTATGTCTTCCTTTTAATTCAATATCCAATCCTCTACAAGTGTATAAATGTATACATTTACACAGAGAAATGATTTATGGCGTAAAGTGTACACATGAGGATCAGTCAAGACCGATTTCTGGTATATCACAAAAGTCAGCAGATATAGTTTGGTGAAGCAAAGAACTATGCTTGAACCACAAATATAACTTTACAGTACTCATATTAGTAAGTCAGAGATAATATTTTAATTTTAAATAAAAAAAAATTTAGGCCAAATCTCTCTGTTATCAGGAAGTGTTTGCCTTCGATATTCCTGCATGTTGAGAACATTTTCACATGAAACATTTCTGACTCCCACAGAAATTAAAATTTTTCATTTCAATAACCTTTTTTAGCAAAGAGGCTCTTTTTCTTCACTTTCTGTTTAAGAGGGATCTGACTGGACAAAATGCTATTGTTAATTAAACAAACATCACAATTACAATCTAAGATTTAAAGCATCTCAGATATGAGAGAAATTAACCTTTTGACTGCATTAACCCTGGTATTTTTTTTTCTTGTTTTCAAAAGCCTCAGAAAAGATAGCTGACAAGGTGTACATCTCTAATTTTGAGGTAAAACTTAAGATATCTTAGTATTGCTCTTGTACAATTTTGGGCATCTGTGAAAAAGAAACAACAGCAAAAAATTAAAAAGTGAGTAATAATTTCTTTTCCCTTGTAGACTAAGGTTCAAGGATTAATATTTGTATTTAAAATATATGAACTAGGTAGACAATTTAATAAATACATAAGTGGAGGTTCCCAGATCTAAATTTTAATTTGATACTCTCACAAGTAATAATACAGAATAAGAAAGTGAAAAAATTAACCCATAAATAACTCTAAGTATAGACTTGCTTACAGATCTTTTCCTAGAACATAACTTGACAATATTTATATTGCTCTGTATACCATCAGCAGGAGGTAATAGAAAGGGAAAAATGTTTGCTTTGTTTAAGCTGTAAGTATAAACTACACCAGCTGGTGCAGTCTGTTGGGAACTGATATGTGGGTCAGCACATTGCATCATCAGCACTTCTCTTCTTCAGCAAATCCACCTGCTTGAGTAAACAGACAATATTGGGCCCCAGTGTAACAAATTACATTATTAAAGACACAACTTTCTGTATTTGTGGCTTACTTAGCTTTTTATTCCAGATAACATTAACCGTCCTTGAATAAAAGTACTTTTTGTAACTAGCTCCAGTGAGCTCAAAGGTTCTTTAATGATAATATAAAGGCAAAAAATAACTTTGCTAAAATGGCTATATTGAAAAAAAAAAAATCAACAGAATATGGATTTTATTTACCTAGATGTTACTTTCTACTGAGATAATTGACAAATATTTTATCCTCCTAAATAGTGCCTGGAACAAATGTTGAAAATGTTAAAAGTTCTTTGGCACAGTAAGCTTTATATTAACCTTCAATATATCTACAGTTTAGCTTACTATATAGACACAGACACCTGAGATGTGACCCATATTAATATACTGTAAATAATTATGCGTTTAGTTTTCCTGCTCTTTCTTGGAAAATGTTTAATTCCAGGGGAATCAATTCTTCTTCACTTGAAAGGATAGGCATATCAAAAACTGAGAACCACACCAAAACAAATATAAAGACAAAACACATGCAGCCACAGTAATTGGAAGCAGATGGGATAAGCTAAATATAGCATAAGCATAAATGAAAGCTAAAAGACCCCATGAAAATCTGAAAGTCAAAGCTTGTCTCTTTGGAATAAACTGCTGCGCGTTGGCCTTCAATGAAAGTTCTTGATGTTTAGAAGAGTAGTTCAAGATCTATGTCTTGTGAATTAATCAGCATATTCATATTTTGGAGAGGTTATAAAAGGCATAAAGTTGGCTGAACATTAATTTCAGAAAAAAAAATCACTACTTCCTGGGAAATGAAGGGTTTTATATTGAAACAAAATACAGTTAAATGCTGATGAACAATTCAGAAGCTATTGAAAATATTCCAGCAGTATTTCTGTTTTATTTTTCATATAATTTCTTTTTTACGTTTGAATTTGCATGTCTAAAATTCATGTTAATTGATACTGTAAATATTCAACAGAAAAATATAACAAAATTTTTTTTTCTGGTATACTATGCTACATAATTTTGGCTAAATTACAAATATTAACTGTCAGTTTTCTGGAGATAATTTAGAAGTGCAGCCTTATAGATCCTCCTGATTAGCACATATATATATCAAATAAGTAGACTTTATGCTTCCTTTTCTGAAGAGCTACAGAGAAATTGTTTTTCTTAGATTATGCTCACACACACAGAGAGACATTATGTATCGCTGAGTTCATTATATGCTAAGATTGTTAGTCTTTTAAAATTCAAAATATCAACACATAAATTCTTACTAGAACTGACAGAGAAATTCAAACAAAAATTGAATTTACATGGGTTTTTAATTTCTGAGAACCACATATCAGAAGCAAGAGTTAGAAAACATTACTACAAAGACGTCCTTTAGAAGCTACGAGGATAAAGCAAGATTATTTAAAGACAGTATGAATTGATGGTTGCAAATCTTGATGCTACCATGTTTAGCTGGTATATCTACACCTTCTGAGAAACAGAATAGTAGGAATGGGGAAGAAATTTAAACACACAGGACCTATGATCAGATGGATTTTAAGTACCAGAAGACTGAAATCAAATCACCTCAGGGTTCTGTTGTGTAGGTTCAACAGAAAAAAATTCCTTCAACCTCTCTTCATACATCATGTTCTCCAACCCTTCAGTCATCTCAGTTGCTGTTCAAAAAATCCTGTCAAATTTTTCAACTTGTCTCTTGAACTGGGAGAACCAAAACCTGATACGATATCAAGTTGCCACATTAAGAGAGGGGGCTACGAAGGAACTCTTTCTGTTTGCCCCATCTGTCAATACTCCAAGAAAGATGGGACCTTTGTGTCTGCCCAGTCTGTCTGAACTCACTGGATAGCTCACCATATTGAAGGGTGATTTGACTAATCTATTCAGGGATCCACATTGACGGAGCCATTGAGTCAAACCTCCTTATTTCAATTATTCAAGGTCCCAAGAATTTGCACAAAGTGAAGTTTATTATACAGATTATAGATTTGTGACAGGATAAGGTTGTAAGATTGCCGGTGATAGTACACTGACTGCAAGAAAGAGTTTGAAGCAATATATGACTAAACTCTAATTACTAATAACAACTAGCTTAGGTTAGTTATTTTAACATGCATAGAATAACATTCTTACCCAATAGGCCTCCCTATAGGGGGAGAAGACAGGTTCAGCCCATCGACTGATCCCAGAAGTTACAATGGAGTCTTCCCCGATTTTCTCCTCAGCCCATTTATTTTTTTACTGTTTCTTACATTAAGTTGAAGTTTGAGTGACTCTCGTCATACATTCTTTTATTGTTAATTAGTGTAAAATTATCTTACCTCGTTTCTTAAAGATATAGTAAAAATACATATAGAATGCATGCCTGGTGAGGGGTGGTCTCACTTTGGAGGCAGGTAGACTTTGGGATGGAGATGTCTTTAACCATTATAATGAGATTATAATAAGCAAAGTTCATCTAAAGAATACAATTTTGCCACAACTCTTTGTTCAGGAACAGATATTCTTCTTGTTTGACTGTTGCAATGCAGTTCATCAGCTACTATATGGCCTATTAGTCACCAGGTACCATGAAATTCCCTGTCCTTGCATGCAGTGTAACAGAGTTTGGCCACGGTGCCTCCACTGCTAAGGGAGGCAGGGTGTGTTACCTAGGGAACTGCTGTAGCAAGCATGCCAACCACATTCCATCCTGGAAATAGCAACTGCATTTTACCCAAGTTCTTCTATTAGGGTGAACCTTATAGAAACTCATTTCCCCTCCTAGTCACTGCCTCACACAAGTGTAGCTTAACAAGTGTAAAGTAGAGTGGGGATAATTACATCCCTTGCTCTACTGACTATACTCTTGTTGATGCAGCTCAGAACAAGGTTTTATTTTGTTGCTGCAATAGCACGCTGTCAGTTTATGTTTTTCATATGATCTATATGTAACAAAACTAAGTGAAATGTCCTCTGTCAATAGATAAGCTTCTGACAAATAAAGTTGATTTTTTTAAAGTACTTATTACTAACTTTCATCACTGATGGTAATATTATCCAAGCATCTCTAATCTTACTTCGGAGACTAAAAATCAAATGTTTAATTGTTTAAACATTGTCCCTTCTCACCTCTGTGAGAAGATGTGTCTGCAAAGTATTGCTTAAGGCATCAATAAATTGGAAAGCTTCGTTACAGATCTGTCTGAGATCTATAGTTCATAATGTGTGAGAAAAAATACGTATTTTCTTCTGAAGTGTTTTGTAACAGCTAGGTGAAGAATTCCTTACGAATAGTTTGGATAGCAGTATTACCCATTGTTGTTACCTAGTAATTCCTAAAATAAACATATTTTAATTTTTTTTATATACAATTTTAAGTTTACACAAATATTTCAGTAAATATATCTCAGCCTCAAACTTTTTGAGGAAAGATTTGCTTACCTGTCAATTATTTTTCTCCTATTCTGTGTGACAGACAACATAGGTCACAACACATTTCACATTTCCAGACTGAATAAGTTAAGCATCTTAAATAATCAGTATTATTTACTGCTGCATATTGCCATCATCTGATGTGTTTGAGACTTCCCAACATATAGTGTAACTAGACCCCAATCAGATAGCAATAAAGAGAATTTTTGACCCCTACAAAGCACATGGGCACAAACTGATGCTTTTTTTTTCAAAGTACAAAACAAATCTCAGACATGTGTAGTCAACAAATATTGATTGAGTAAAAAATGCTATGTTAAACACTTCTAATATGAAAAAAAAGGAGAATTTAATTACAAATCAAAACAAGTGATTGACAAGAATCACTCTACAGCATTTTTATGAATAAGGTTGGTCCAAGCAAAAATAGAAATATACAAAAAATACAGCCTTTTTAATACCATACTGAAGAATCTTATTTTAACTCACAGGAGACTATATACAGAAATACCTGTGTTAAAAAAAAAAAAATATAGTTTAAAATGTATTAGTACAGGCTGATCTCCCATGTTAAGAAGGAGGTATTTAGGGACTTTTTTATTAGCTTGGCAATAAGGATTCTTCCTTTCAATTTCTTTTCTACATTAAGCCCCAAGTCCTGCAAATTATGTCCAAACATCCATTAACTTCAACTGAGGAAAGATCTAGTGTAATGATTTTGAAACAGATGGGTAAGGGAATGCAACAATTTCTGCTGAAGACAATATTGCAATAAGACTCCAGAAGGCTTGTATATGATTCACAGTGTTGCTGGATTACCAGATGACCATTAAAGAAGGTGGAAATGGTACAGGACCTTGCAAGATTTTATTACACCGTTAACCTCAGCAGAAGTTTAACTCTTTCAACTTCAAGACAGCAGAGGCTCATTCAACAAAACACTCATGAGATCTAGTCAATCTTTAACATATTTATTCAAACAATTATTGGAAAAACTTCACTACTTAAAACAATTGAGGGGATTAAGCTTTCTTCTTTTTGTTGCAGTTTAGACTAAAAGACTTCCAATTCTGCACCCATACAGACATTCTTCATTGCATACTGGAAAAACATACATTTATTCCTTTTGGCTACCATATTAAGTTATTTAAGTACATCTCTTTAAATAGATGACATTTTTTGTTTAGTCAATCTTTCATGTACCAAAAAAAAGTCTGTACATGAACTGGATTTGTTTAACATCTTCAGTTGCACACACACTCACAAAAGAAAGTTAATTTGGGACAATATTCTTTGCTAGATTTTATTAAATATGTATCTTGGCCTATGCTGTATCAAACATTTGCAAAACTCAAGTGACATAAACAGTGTTGTTGAGTACCTTAACTCATTTGTTGACTCATTAGTTGTGTAACCTTGAATCTGACTGCTGTGAAATGAACCATGCAAAAAAAATGTTATAAGAAGCCACCCTGGGAGCTTCCCAATCTTCACTCAGGAGCTTGATTTAAGCTCAAGTCCTTGCTCTGGGCTCTTTCTTGAGCTATGCTGCAGTCATGTCTGTGCCTTGCCATACACATTTCTGATCTGGACGCTGATGTCTTGACCTCAGAGACACCTCATCTCCATGGACATGTCTGGTACTCTGAACTCTTTGCTGAACCAGGTTTCCACCACTAGGTGTGCTTTGCTTTTCTTGCTTGGGTTCTGTGTGATTACACTCTTTGCCAGTGAGTCTGGCACTGTCCCTGTCAGTCTTGTTGCTACCCTCAGCTCCTAACTCACCTTCCCATATGAAGGAACCCTCTTCCTAGTGCTTTCTGAAGTTTATGGTGAAGATTTACATCTTTAGTACTTACCCATTTAAAAAGTAGAGATTTATAAGGTTTTCTTTTGGGGAGGAGGAGTTGTATGTTTTTTCGATTGTTGTTTTGGTTTGGGGATTATTTTTTATTATTTTTTTAATTAGAGGGGTTTTTGCTTTTTTTTTTTTGTTAGCTTAGTTTTGTGGTTTTTCTTTTTTTTTACAAAGCTTTTTCTACATTGATGTTTCAAAGGCCAGAACACATGCTTGTAAACAAAATTAAGGCTCAGGTCTTCCTTGTGAGGATTCTTCTATGTCTTATGGTAATCTGGACCTTTTCAGCTACAAAACAGTTACCCTTAAGTTAAAGCATCACAGACTGTGATGTCTTTTAAGCTTTGATGAATCTTATGATTTTAAGGTTTTTTGTCTTGAATTCATTTTTTAATTTTAGGCCCATTCTGCTATACATGAGGAGTGTAGACTGCATCTTGTGTAAATAATAATTTTTCTCCAACGTATACCACATAACTGTTTGGATTTTCAGTGGACTGTAAGGTTTATTCTCATCTTTCTAATATTTATGAAGATTCAGAAGGATTGGAAAGCTTTGTAAAACAGAAGAAAAACATTTTTAGACAAAGTAGACTATATTAAAAAAAATCAAGCATATTTAAAATCAAGTTCAGAACTTCTTAGTTTAACTAACTTGTAAATTAATTATTTTAAGATTTTTAGTTCAGCTTCCTGATTGCCTCATTTATTTTAAAATACTACTTCACTAGGCTCAAAATTATGGAAACGAGACACTGACTGAAAAGTGAGAACTCTCTAGTAGGTTATGTTTTTACTTGTGTTTTCGATTCAGAGTATCAAGTTTACAAATGTTATCTGGTGAATGAGGCTTATTCCAGTTATTATTGGGATGTTTACACCTAACAAATTATATGCAATTAAAGACTATAAATGGATATTAAGTCTAATGAAGTGCAAACAAGATTACAAGGGCTGGTTTTATGTCAAGTATTAAAAAAAATCAAAACAAAAGAATAAAACAATTCAGAGTTTTCTTCCATTGTAGTTCATATCCAATATCATAACTAATAATGCATGATCAGCATTGTTGCTACCTCATAGATATCCTTCATAATGAATATTATAGAGATAGCAACGCCCTCTGATTCAGTCATTTTCAGAGCAGAAAAAAAAACCCCACATTGTCCAATTATATTTTTGGACAAGAATTTTAAATGTGAAATGCTGTTATTCCACAGTCTATCACTTTCCTTCTTCACCAGCTTCATCTGCAGTGTTCTGCACCTGTTCTCTAGATGAAAGCCCATGGACTACATTTCTTGTCAGAGAGATTCCATACATACCTCCTCATTATCAATTTAATTCCTGATAATAATTAATCAAGACTGCTTTTAAGCCCTGCCTAACCTTTTCTGGGGGAATACTTAGTCCAAACAGTGGATTATTGTTTTAATAACAAAAACAGAGATTAATTTAGAAAATAATGTGTATATGTCTGTGACCTCACCAAGGTCTGGGCTTGTAAGTACCCCCTCAAAGCACTGGAAATTGATAGGAAAGTCTGCATATGTACCTTTCCAGGTTTTGTCTCTTATTTTGAAGCTTGATATTGATGTCTAACCAGAATATAAATTTTTAACTCTTCAGAAGATCTTTCCTAATATTGCAACTGTAAGAAACAAGCCACTGGCCTAAATACGCTGCAGCTTTCATCTGATATAGCAGTACCAATTTTCCTTGGAAAATTTCACTGTAAAGCTTGTCTAGCTGGATTTCTTCTGAGCAGTCCTTAGATAGATCAAGATCCAAATAAATTTCAGTCTAACTGCTCTAATTTATTAAACTATCTGCCTGTCCAGGCAAGGGTTTAACTCTACGTACAGCAGTTCACCAAGAGAACAGGTCCAAGCCCTGCCAAAATAGAATGAGAAATAAATTTAATTTTGAGGAGATTCAGGGACAGTTTGATATTCAGCTTAGAAACAAAAATCAAAAATATATTTATATATATTGCACTTATACTAAATTTTCTAAATCCATATTAGAAAATTAATCTTAATTCTAACAAATTCACTATTTGGACAGAAGTCCAAAAGCAAACCTCCCATTTTGTTGGGACAGTACTCTTATTTATCAGCTATGTCTTTTGAGAGAGAATATATTTTTTATTTTAAATACATTGATGGTCATTATCTGAAACCTCTTTTAGTACATTCTAATTCTTTATCACTATGTACATTAATATTTTCAGATAATTTCTTGATAAAGAATGTATGAAATATTATTTGTTATAAGAACAATTATAAGATTGAATCTTTCAGTAATTCATGATCTTTTCAAACTGTAATTGGCACTATTAAAGAACATGGAGTGAGCACAAAGGGGACCAGTGTCTTGACTGTGCTCTCCTCTGTGACTTTATGTAACTGATAGACACTTCTTAAAGGATCTTGCAATGCTTACAGAACTATTGAAGATCTCACATATCTATCAGAGTACACATTTTTACCAAAGGATAAATTCAGAATTTCAAATAATAAGACAGATCAAGTAATAAGAGCTTCTCTGATTAAAAACTGATGGGGTATGATAAAACTAATTCAAAGCCTGGTTATGTTGGCGACAACCTGCCAAACTCTGACATAAATTCTCTGGCAAGATCCAAGAAAAGTAATTAAAATATAGCTTTAAGGGGGAGAAAACTGGATTGGTAGGAAGTCTGTCTTAAATACATACAGTTAGATCTGCAGTAATTGGCTAAAACTGTGATACATTTGTAGATAACAAGAAAACAGAAGAAAAAAACTGAGTCTTGACGGCTTAGTGTCAATTAAATTATTACAAATCATGGCTCGTGGCTGTTATTAGTAGGAATGCAATGAAAATTCAATGAAGTTCACATGAATGTTGCAAGAATGATTACAGAACATTTTCAGTGGGATAGAGAGACAGCTTTGTCTGTTTGGTTTTGGAAAGGTAAATTGTATAGCAAGAAATGAGACAATGTGAAAAATAACGTAAGTTTATTGTTCTATAAATAAAACAAGTGAGTGAAATAAGACTAAAAAAGGAACATCAAGGGAAATATCTTTTAATAAAATCTAGTATTTTTCTGAAGATTTAGACAATTTATTTCTATGTGTATAAGTGATATTTTAAAAAGACAAGAGATAGATTAACTGGAAATTGGACAAAGCTGTCATGCTCCGATTTCGGATGAGAGAAAGGCCCGCTTGCATTCTAGCCGACCTCAGACGAGTCTGGGAGGTTAGGGGCAGCTGGACCAACCTCTCACACACTGGAGCGTGGTTTTGCTAGTATTCTCGGGAACAGAATTAAGACTCAAAATGGAGTCAAGCGCCAGATAACTTTATTAACCCAACAACAAGTTAGCAAATGCAAGAGAAAAGAGAGAAAGAAAGGAAAGAGGGAAAAGAGTTTCAGTTGCAATAGCTACCACCACAGAGCTGTGGCGTCCCGACAGTCCAGTTGACTCGGTGGGGGAACATTCCGTCCGATGTTGGTCGTTTCTGTCCTTTTATCGTTCGTCTTATTCATGTCACGTATTCCAAGAGCAGGTTTGCTTGGCTGCACCCCTCACCTGGTGGTGATATGCATGCCCAATACCGTCTGTGGGCCGCTGTTTTTCTGGCCTGGGTCTGGGCACATACGTAGGGGTAAGGCTAAATTTTGCAGAATCAGCTCTGCATTCTGGTTCACAGGACAACAGTAATTGGCTTTCAAGATACCGGGAACTGGCTTGCAAGATAAGGGGATCAGCTCACAGGAAAACAGGAAGACTCCAGTCCTATGGTTTGACTGATGTATCATTGTTTAGGTGGTGGTTTGACACTTCGACAATGTCGAGACAAACATTCAACACAGTTTCTCACAAAAGCAAGAGAACAGCTTCTGTGTAGGATGAGTCTATTGGGATGGAGAGCAAAATTAAATGTTAAATTAATCTAAAATATGTAGGATAAAATGAAGTTTTGAAATATTCTGGCTCACATGTTACCAAAATCCATCCCTTTCTTCTATTCTGTCATAATCCCACTACTCAATATAGCATTACATCAGTTTAATGGATATGAAAAAGAAAAAAAAATATATACACATTCAACAGAAAAGTGTAAGATATAATGAAAGAAAAAAATTGAAAAGGTGTGAAGAAGCTGTAAAGGATAAACTCTATGTTAAAATATATATAATTTGTTTCATTACAATTCTGAAGGTACTTTTCAAATAATTAACATGCCTAAAACAAAATGAAACCTTTTTGTGCCTTCCTCCTCTTAAAATAATTTCACCTTCAAGTTTGTACATTTTGTTTGTTTATTTGTTTTTTCCCTTGTGTGTATGTCCTCCTGATTTGTAAAAAAATCTTGTGGTGGGTTGAAGGAGACTTTGCAGTCCTTCACTAACTCAATGCATTTAGCAGAACGACAAGCAGAAACACTCCAAGCATCTTATGCAATTTTGTGGCAAAAGTTTCATACTTAAAGGCCTGTCAGATCTCAAAGATTAATTAATCCACCAAACTCTAGTGGTCCAGATGCTTTCACACTTAGGAGGTACAGGTGGGACACGAGCTCTACATTTCACTTCATCTCTCTCCCTATAGGAAAGGGAATAGGAGAATAAAATCCTTCTATTCAAGAGTGATTTCCAGCCTAGATCAGTTGTGATCATTCACTTCATTGTGGTATTTCTCCATGCCGTCTGTGTGAATATATATTGAATTCAACTGAAAGAGCTCCTTTGATGTTTTGATTTAAATTTAATTGTAGTTATAATGAGCACTGTAACCTACCCAGGTGTGCAGCACTGACTTGATCTGGATTGTTTTCTCAAGGTCAAACACATAATTTTGTTTTTTAAAGTATTATAATGTACCATAAAGAATTTCCTTTGAGAATACTATGCAATAAGCATATTTCTTGAAGAATTTATCCTATTTCCATTGTTTTATTTTGTTTTGTTATCCCATAATAAGTTTTTCTTTTCCTTATAAAAAAAAATCCCCACAAAACAAATGAACCAAACAACAACAGCAACAACAACAAAACCCTACATGTAGTTTTACTCTTTAACTTCTTTTTTTTTTTCCAGAAGTTCACCCCTAATGGAACAGGTATAATTTAAAAATCAGAGTTCTAAAAATAGTGTTATAATTTTGATGTGCAATAATAATATTCCCCATATACTTTGTACAGCATAGAAAATGAACAGGAGATCAAGATGATCAGGGAAGGTAAGTAAAATATGAAAATACAAGTTCTGGACAACAACAAAACTCTAAGAAACTAATGTATATTATTTTCCAAGTTTTAGTTTCTTATTGGAATTAGTGAGAACCACACAAGGCATTCTTCAACACTGATGAAAACTGTAATGATCATTCCTACCTTGAATGTACATGTGAGAGAGAATATTTTCTTTGTGTAAACAGACTTACAAAGACTGTATAAACCTGCTAAAATATTGATCTTACTAAGTATCTGCTTCCTATTGAACTTCTATTCATACATATTAAAAATGATCTCAAATAGTATTTTTCAATAATAAATTACCATTTATATTAAAAAGTAAAGATTTGAGGGGAATAAAGATGTACTCTAAAAAATAAGTGTAGAAAATTATTTCCTTAAAACTTCTTCTTAATTAGACATTTGGTTTTATTCTCTAATGTGATCTTTAATTCTTTCATATCTAAGTTTATAATTCTTTTTCCTATCAAAGAAAGACAATCATCCTAATCGTGATCACTATAATAACAAAATTCAATATGCTCAGAACATGTCCACTGATTTATGTTCTTTTGCATGTCTTTACTTCTGATTAATGGAAAGGAATAATGACATGGCTAAAAGGAGGTTAGCAACCTTCCCTGAAAATACACATCATCCTGTCTCTAAATATGATAGAGATCTGGTATCTACAGAGACCAATTAAAAAAAAAATTGGGAGGGGGAATTAAAAAAGGTGCAGTAGAGATCATAGATCTAAATTATGCACAGATCTATCCAATAATACCTAACTTCTGAACCAAAACTCCTATTGGGGAAACTTATAATGTGTCAAAAAACCTCATGTTCCCTAATCATATGATACAGCTGAGATCCTGTAGGGTAAAAATAAATAAATAAATAATACTGTCTAATAGTGTTTGAATAACATAAAACACCAAAGTCACTAAAATCCTTGCCAAAATATGGATTTGTAATAAACTTTTAAAAGAGTACATAAGCTCTCCCAATTTTGGCATCTAAACAGATAGCACAACTGTTTCTTAAACTTGCATTCACATCTTGACCTCTGGTCCTCCAGTACTATTTGGCCGATATCTGACTTGTGGTATTCCTCACTATGTTATGTACATATGAATAACTAGTATCCTTATTCTAGATCTTCTAGTCACTCTTGTTGATGTGAAAAATAGTCAGGCAAATAGCTTGCTTGTGGTTTTTAAAAAGACATTATTTAAACGATTTGCCAATGTCAGAAAATTAATGTAGTATCAGATGTTCCTTTTTACTATTTTATTTTAAAGTAGGAAATTAGACAGGAATTAGATTAGTAACTGCTTAATACTATTTTCTTTTTTTGGCTTCTCTAACACATTCTATAATTTTCTAAGGGTTTTTAAAGACCTACCTGGATCAAACCCTAAATAACATGGTCTAATTGCATACCTGACCCTTCTCTGAGCAGGAGGTTGGACTAGAGATCTGCTGATGTCCCTACCAACCCAAATTATCCTATGATCCTATTGATACTATCAGGTCAAACTTTCTAGCTATTTTATCTCAATTACATTAAGGTCCCAGAAGAATTCTGTCTTTCATCACTGTAACTTGTAAAGCAATCAGTTGGATCCTTGTGAATGAAAGACTTACCATCTTTTTACCCACTCTCCTTCTTTCTTGCCCTCTTTGGTTTTTTTGTTCCCTGAGTGAGTGATTCAATGCTCAAGGAACTGAGACTACAGGATTTAAAAACAAACAAAGAAACAAACAAAACCCCACCAAAACAACAGAACCCAACAACAAACAATAAAATAAACAGAAAAAAAATCCCCACATGGGGGATTCCCCATGGGTTTGATGGATGGACTCATGGGTTTGATGGATGGACCACTCGGTGGATAAGAAGTTGGCTGGATGGCCACACTCAGAGAGTGGTGGTCAACGGCTCAATGTCCAAGTGGAGACCGGTCATGAGTGGCGTCCCTCAGGAGTCTGTGTTGGGCCTGGCCCTGTTCAACATCTTTGTCAGTGACATGGGCAGTGGGATAGAGTGCACCCTCAGCAAGTTCGCCAATGACACCAAGCTGTGTGGTGCCGTTGACACGCTAGAGGGGAGGGATGCCATCCAGAGGGACCTGGACAGGCTGGAGAGGTGGGCCCGTGCCAACCTCATGCAGTTCAACCAGGCCAAGTGCAAGGTCCTGCACATGGGTCGTGGCAATCCCAGGCACAAATACAGGCTGGGTGGAGAATGGATGGAGAGCAGCCCTGAGGAGAAGGACTTGGGAGTACTGGTGGACGAGAAGCTCAACATGAGCCAGCAATGAGCCCTTGCAGCCCAGAAGGCCAACTGCATCCTGGGCTGCATCACGAGGAGCGTGGCCAGCAGGTCGAGGGAGGTGATTCTGCCCCTCTGCTCCGCTCTGGTGAGACCCCACCTGGAGTACTGTGTCCAGTTCTGGAGCCCCCAACATAAGAAGGACATGGACCAGATGGAGAAGGTCCAGAGGAGGCCACAAAGATGATGAGAGGGCTGGAGCACCTCTCCTATGAGGCCAGGCTGAGAGAGTTGGGGCTGTTCAGCCTGGAGAAGAGGAGGCTCCGGGGAGACCTGATAGCGGTCTTCCAGTACCTCAAGGGGGCTGCAGGAAAGATGGGGAGA